>UXSR01005700.1:0-18070 GCA_900604375.1 Mesocestoides corti
ATATATATATATATATATATTTATACATAGAATCATAATTTTTATCCAGTACAGTTCGCTACATACTGCGATAATATTTTGGATCAAATCTATGTATGTCCAGGTTTCTTTTAGCGTTCAACATACTTCTATAGCATATCTGCAAAATTGGAGTCATAAAAGCACCAAGAAGGCGAAATAATAGCATCTTAATTTTTTAAAGGGGAATTCTCAATTATGCATAAAGAAAAATAATGAAAGGTTAGTTTTATTGTAAAATACAGACAAAGGGACAAAGTTAGTACATGAATAATTTAAAACCCATCACTTAAAATGCAAAATCCACCTTAATAAAGTGCTATGTTTGCTGTCTGCTGCTGCCCAACATGTACAAAAAATTAAATACATTAAAATTGTGGTGTTAATATAGGACAATTACTTAATTAATAGCATGTTATTATTGCAAAGTGTCCTTAATTCTGATAAAAAAAACTGTGACTTTATTTGGAGTTAAATCAAAGATATATAAATTTTTACTTCTTTTTATAACTACACCAAGAAGTTTGATTACTAAATATAAGGAAACTTTGTTTGATGTAGTTACCCGCCAATTGTTTTTCTGTGCCCGCGAAACGAATGTGAGTTTCTTTAAGTCCTCGTTTTCTGTATCGGCTTCGTTTTTCACTTTCGGTTTGGTCGTTTTTGTACAATGATTGTCGTTCGTGAGTTTTTGATAAAGATTTATTCAAGCTCGTATTTCATTTGCCATAGTTTTCCGCATATTTTATTTGACGACATTTCCTCATAATTTTTACATACTTAAAGCCGTCTTACAAGAACTAAGTTCATATCTTTCACAGGGCTTGTTAAAAATGTACTCCCGTCATTTGTTACTGTTTGATACTTGCCATATCAGCTTGTCATAACGCCTAGATTTGATCTAACCTTTAGCGATAACAGACGGTCTCAATCTTCGTCACATATTTGAACCATTCTCTGCTGTTTGATCGGCTTTCACTTATTTGGGGCTATCTGTAATTTAAATAATGCATCTTACTTGATCACTCGCAAAGATCTTGGAAAGATACAATTATCCTTAGATCTTTGGGTTTTGTTGTTGTATTGACTTCTGCGTTTATGTTGGTTCCAACTGTTATGTTTGCGTTTCTTCAGTGCCAGTAAAAAACTGGTGTCGTTTTACTTGTTTTTAGAAGCTTCGTTTCTAGCATAGCATGCGTTATTTTTGAACCGTATCCGGCCTAGAGGATGTCCTGTTGTGGTAGTATCGTTTATGTTTGGCTGAAACGGCTACTTGCTTACCGTAAATTTTTATGGTCTAAAGCTTTGACTAAATGTCCATTATAAACAGAAGTTCAGGCCCTATTTGCCTTAACTCGCAGTAAACGTACCTCAGAAATTTTAGGTGTCTCAGTGCAGCGCAGATATAACAATGTATATTGAGGGAATAATCATAAAATTAGTTTCATGTAATAGAAGTGATCGGCCACTACAAACTGCTGCGTTAAAGTCCCGAAAATATTTTCAACGAATTCTATGTTTAGGTCCGCCATTAGGACCTGACCAAACACAGCTAGTGACGCTTGCAAGTCCGACTTCTTGCTGGATGAATGCGTAGTCAATTACTGACTA
This sequence comes from Mesocestoides corti, assembly GCA_900604375.1. Taxonomy (NCBI): domain Eukaryota; kingdom Metazoa; phylum Platyhelminthes; class Cestoda; order Cyclophyllidea; family Mesocestoididae; genus Mesocestoides; species Mesocestoides corti. The sequence continues at coordinate 1,630 of UXSR01005700.1, forward strand.
CGCAATTCTAATTATAATGTTCTTTTAGAATGCGCACGTATTTGAACCGTATTCTTAGTCGCTCGTCATTGTGAAAATTTGCGCTACCTAGGTTTTCATTTAAAATGCCAGAGAGATGGCTTGCCACGCCTATTGGCTTTCCATACTACTCCATCTACTTGTGTCACACTTAATTTTTTGTCAAATTCATCAGTGGTATATTTTTCTTAACAAGGGTTCTGGTTATTCACCTCTGCTGACTAACTTGCTTCTGTTGTCTGATGCATTCAAAATTATTTTGCATTAAGCAACACCAGAAGCTACCGTGACTAATCTTAGGTTTAACTGGCTCAGCAAGCATAATTGATGTAAATAAGGTCAATCTGTTAGGATTATCCTTGTGAACTAACATTATTCGAGTTGAAACTGTCCGTCGCCGCTGAAAGCTACTCTATCAGCTAAATGTGTAGTCGAAAGTGCGAAGGTCAGTCTACGAAATGTTGTGAGCGCAATTTTTAATATGTTTCTTTCCGGATACGATTTTCGTAAAAAACCACTGTGCTCTCAAAACGTCAATATTCTCAATAGCGCCAACTCGTGGAGGATGGATATACGAGTTCGTTTGCGACCATGGCTGGAAAGTCGGTTAAACGAGGGTTGGATCGAAGGTCTGTGTTGGGTCGACCAGGAAAAAGGCATTTTTCGCATCCCCTGGAAACACCACAGCAAACACACCTGGACGGAGCAGGACGCGGCAATTTTCAAGGACTGGGCCGTGGTCACTGGCCGCTACCGCGAGGGAATCGATGACCCCGATTGGCCCATGTGGAAGACACGTCTTCGTTGCGCGCTCAACAAGGCACCCGACATACAAGAGGTGAAACAGCGGCACAATCTCCACTGTGATGAACCCTTCAAGGTAAGCATTCAAAAGCATATCTATTGGGGCAGGCAGTTCCCGGTTCCTATTTAGTTACTCTGACTTGCGCTGTACCTGCTTAAAATCTCGTTGCATTACCTGAGGATTGATTGCCATTTGGCAAAATAACATCTTTTTCCTTAAACAGAAAATCTGTAGCGTCACTAAGAACGTACACCAATCGACAGCCGTCTTGCAGTCTGGGTTTAGGCAATGACCCAACAATTTTAATCCGCTCTTAAATGCGCAGAGTGCACAATGTTTGTTGCAAAAGTTATTAACGGCAGTGCTTTGTGTGCTTAAGGTTTATCGGTTTATAAGCAAGACGGAATCCCTGTGGCGCGCCAATGCCACACGAAACGCAAGCATGATCTTCGACGGCTTCCCACCGCTAAGTCAACTCCCAAGTGCTTTTGGTATGCACAACCTTTCCACGCGTCGAGGCTCCACCTCCTCCGCTGCGTCTTTCACTCAAAGGCGTCCCGCCATTTTGATTAGTCGGCTCTCTCCAATTGCCAGGGGTGAGGCTTTTCCGCAATACAACCACCACAACCGCCCGCTCACTGTGATTCGGCGTCGGGATCAGCTTTTTGTAAAGAAACTCAGTCTTCGTTCTCTTGTCCCCCCATCTTCTTCGTACGCCTCGTCACCTTCGATGCCACAACAGTTGCACTCACTGAATGCCAGTCCACTGGACTCCCTTGATGTTGGCGCTATTCAGGAGGTGTTTTCATCTCCTTCTCCTCAGGTCTCCTCCGGCTACCCCCTCTTAACACCCTTGCATTCTCCCAACATCCCGGTGCTGCACCCTCCCTCCTTTCTACCCCTACTTCCCGACATTATGGAGCCAGAATTCCACCAACTAGGCATTCGCATCCAGCACTTGAACATTCGTGTCAAGGACACCATCGTCACGAATCTGAACGGCTGTTGCATCTATTTCGGACGGTATGAGGAGCCGCTGGTACCTAACGCTGCGGTCTCTCCCATCACCGTAACAAGTGCTCCCGATCCGATCGAGATGGCGATCACACATAACGTGTCCGATGAAAATCGCGCCTACGTGGAGATGCTTCTCAGCAACATGGTTCGTGGCATCACGGTGACGGCGAGTTCCCATGACGGGAGTATTTACGTTGAGCGGTTGTGTCGTTGTGCTGTGTTTGTTTACTACCTGGACGAGACCTCGGGGGATTATGTGTTTGTGAAAAAAGTCGTTCGCAGGGAGTGCGCCAAGGTGTTTGACTACCCGCGATTCGCCGCGGAGCTTGAGTACTTCCGACTGGGCCAGGGTCCAAAGCCCCACTACGAGGTAGTGCTGGCATTCGGCCAACAGCTGCGGTCTGGGATTTCCACGCAAAACCTCCTTGTCTGGTGCCGAGTGGCCAGTTGCAGGGCTTGGTTCCAGGTTCAAAGGGTACGTCAAACAGTTTGTTTACACTTGTCGCCCGAATTTCGGTGCAGTCGTGATGTGTGCGTCTGACTCATGAATTCCCATGCAAAGCGGCAAAAACCCAATCACGCGCGTGTTTTATTCTTACTTTTGTCATTCAGTGTTTCCAACGGCTGGTTGCAAAATCAGTCTAGAGTTTCTTTTGATCACCCTACACACAAGCCCTTCGAAGTATGCCATCCACGTAATATTCAAACATCACGTGTAATCTCTAAAGGCCTCATTGGGGGGTTATTTCATTGTTAAACACCAACTAGATCTATGTGTTATTGAGACTACAAAATTCACCAGCAGATCGTCATCAAATTGACTCTCTTTAATGCTGAATAGTCGTACTCGCCAATCAACTTCGGCCCTACATTGATCTTTCAGGTTGCCTCGGGTTTGAAAGCCTCATCGGACTACGGTTTTCCGGCGTCCCCACCTCCCCTAATTGCAAATTCACACCACGGCCTTTTGGTCGGGGGCGAAGTTTCTCCCGACGAGGCAGACGACGTCGATGTTTGTCCTGTCGACACCGAGGACGCAGGCGTCTCGCTGTACTCGCCCTCGTCTGGCATTAAACTCGAACCGGAGGAGGTGGAGGAGGAAGTGGTGGTGGTGTCGACGTCCCTAAGTGGTGACGGCACCTCCCCGCAACACCTAATGGGCGCTGACCACGAGGGGCCGTCGGCGGTTGACGGAGTCATGACAGAGGTGATTGAGGAGGAGGGCGTCGTGGAGCTGCCACAAGACGAAGGCCTATTGACTAGTTTGGCTGTCGAGTGACTGTACATATTGGCGTGCATGTGCGTGCGTGTGTGTGTGTATGTGCTATCATGTTGCGCTTTCTCCAATCCTCTTATCCGAAACTGTTTTGTTTTCCTTGTTGTCATTAGTAGTGTGGATATCGTGTGAACATTTTTACTCATCAGCACTGTAGCGAGAGGTGCACCATTCCTTTGTTGGCACCGCCCCAGTATTTTGCCCCAATAAACTGGCAAGTTATGCAACTTTTGTCATCAGGATTGAGTTTTTTTGCAAAATCACGAAGAAATTCTACATTAGCTCATAACTCCGATGAGCAGCGGTATCTGTTCTACTGGTAGCAGTAGCCTGTCGAGCGAAATGAGGCTGGAATAAGTCGTGAGCAGGCAGATCCGGATGGTTTTCCACCACGTTTGAGGTTGTGAAGAGGCCTAGAGGGCAGTAACGCGAGGAAACGTGAAGATGTTAAGGTTGGGTCGGTGCGAATGGGTAGTTCTAAAATCGTCTCATCACTAACGCAGTTTTGCCTGGATGCGGAAGTTTTCTCGGAATTGGCGATGCCGAAGCCAACATTGCGTTTCTTACCGCTTCATTTATTAAAAGAAAGTAGTTTGCGCGAGTGTCGTGTGTGAAGGCGTTCCGGATGAGTGAGGCAAATGCTTTATCCGCATTGTGCGTGGGAATGATAATGTCTCACAACACACCGTTTCGTTGCTAAGCTACTTAAAGCAGGTGGACTGCTCACGCGTATCCAGCAACACAACTGTTGATGCGAGTAAAGCATTCTGAAGAAACTCAATCTGTCAGTAAGGCAGCGGTTATTTACCAATCCTGATTGACTTGCATGCAAAATGGCACGCTGTGCCGAGATATAGGTATTTGTGACTGCATATGCGGTGTGTTTAGTCGAATGATTGTCAGTTTTCGGGACTGAAAATTGCTACTAGAAGTGAAATTGAACCTTTTAAAACAGAGTGCTGCTTACGTGAACCAGTGCGCCGCAGTGATCAACTGTTTGCGTCAGTCATGGCCATTCGCTGAGCGCGTAAAACGTGATGCCAGCGTCAAATGCAAGACGAAAACGTGACCAAGCTAACTAACGTGATCTCCAATCCGAATCCATGCCTGCGGGTTTTGTCGGCAGTAGAAAATTAGTTTACTGAACGACGTGTGAGTTATCGCGTCACCTAAGTAATGTAGACTTGGCACGTAACCGTAAATAACCATGTAGAGTGTGCAGACGATTTCGCATTTGCAGGTGCCACTAAATAACTTCGATCTAAATGCAACTTAAATGCTTGCGTATTTCATATAAATTCTCCCCACCAATAGACTCAGATTAATTAGGCATGTTTCAATACAGCGGCCACACAATGAAGCATTTAACTGAAAGTCTGATGTTTTTGCCACTTTTAACGCATTTCCTCTGATGTTTGCACGATAAGCGCGCACACAACCGCAGCGCACCTACACACGGTGACTCACTGCAAAATTGGTTTTTTATCGATTAATCCCTTGGTTCAACGCACACAGCCTTCTAGCCCCCGTAAGGCAATTTACTGCACGCCCTATTTTTAACCCCGAATTTGCACATCCGCGGTTGAATTTCAACCTGAAAAGGAGTGGTTCGAAGCATTATTTTAAAATTAATAAATCAAGTCTCAAGCTAGTGATCCCTTTCCTGTGCCTTGTCACCTCCGAAACTTGCATTTCCTACACACTTAAAGCTGCTGCGTTAAGACACTTTTGTGCACGACATTCTTTGACGTAGAGCGTTACTATGGTTTCCTACACTGGACATGGCCAATCTTGCAAGATGCGTGAATCCAAATAAAGTCTAGGTTGTGGCAGGTGTATGAAGAAGGTGACTAACGCGATGAATCATACCCAAGCTTACGCAGAACACCGATCACCTTGATAGTGGATGCAATGACTGATATCAAGTTTTCTAACGGTGGCAAACGCTGAGAGTCTAGCTTTTGCCCTGTAGGTAATGTGTTCTAGAAAAATCCTTGTAACCGTACCATTAATACTCATTTTGTGACACACGGTTTGCCTAACTTGGCTGAAAGACGTCGGCAAACCGTTTTTAGTGTTCATAGTAATGAGGAATTGCATTTTTTTTGCAGAGACTGACTTTAAATTGTTTACAGAAAAAGTCTGCATATTAACAACCAGTAGCGCGTAGCGCGCACTTTCATTGGTTAGCCCAAGGTCATGGGGCGTTTCGGTTATGGCAACCAATGTATGCGAAATAATTTTGGTACGTGACGGGTGAAACTGTGACAAGATATCGGCGTCTGAAATTGCCTTTAAACTACCGCCCAAATTCCGTCGCAGGAATGATTTTTAATTGCGACCGATAATTGAGCGTCTTTTCAGAATGGTACAGATATTTTTGCTGCTTATTTAACTGGCTAGCTGAGGAGATCATCTTTCTCTGGAGAAGTAAAAGGAAGAACGTTTAATTTGAAACGATTGTGTGTTTGATGCTGCATTCGCAAGTCACAAACACACCGTGTTTCCAAAAATGTCTAAAACCACGTCTCTCGGAAGTGTTTTTGGTAGAATACGGGTAGGTCGTGAAGTGAAAACGGAGGCTTCATTACGGGATCACCAAACGATGCTTGGGAATCGGAAGTGGGCAATCGGAAGGCATCGTTTTGCGGTACGCAGTGGCTGGAATGAGCGGAAATCAAGTTTCTTTGTGGTGATTGGTGGAGAACAGAGGGCAGTGGAAACGTGGGTGGCGGACTAAGCAGGCTGGATACGGTGGGCTCACCCTGGTGATCAGATGGTAGCTGATGATTTTGCATGACTTCCTTCATGAAGGCCTCGCGTCTCTGTCTTGCTCGTCTGTTTTGGAACCATATCTTTACCTTAAAAATTCAATAATGTTGCCTGAAAATATCATTCTACTTATACAATATAAGTAGTAAATATTGTTGTTGTTCGATTCTTGAGAATAAAATCAACCTTACCTCAGTCAGGGTCTGAAACAATTGATTCAAAAACCAGTTCTTTTTGACTGCTGATTGATAAATGTTTGATGCAATATTAAAATTAACTGCTTCTTAAAACAAAAGAGATCGGTCGGTTTATACCAAGCACGAAACACTACAAAAATCGTTGTCATCAGGCGAGCAGTGTTTTGATTGGCTACTGACTGCAACCAAACCTCCCATTTGGTATAATTTGAGACTTTCATGAATAACGGATGGCCTAAGTAATTAACCGATTTATTGTTACATCCAACCTTATCTTGCTCCTTAATCGCCTCGAATTTGCGCTATTGGAGAATGAAGGGGACAATGTGGAGATTCTTATCTCAAGCACGTGGCCATCTTTTATGACCTTACAAGGGGACAAGGAACTCGTTGCAAACTAAATATTCCTCTTATCTCAAACATTTTGAGGCGTGATTAATTTAAATACCAGGCTGATAGGATTTCTTTGGGTAGTCATCGGTTTCTGGAAAAAATCGTGTTCGAGTCCCGTTGTTGCCCACAAATCTCTTTGATTGGACAGTTCACCTCTGACCAATTAAACGCACGATTGATTTGCATCCTAGCGGTTATCGACAAGTGGCTAGGTCAGAGGAAACCTTGTGCAGACTTAAAGGCGGCATTTTACAACGCGATTTTGTTTTGTTTATCTGGGTTGAATGCATCGTCGACCTTGAGCTACTTTAATGGAAACCAATCTACGTTGCTGCATTTCTACTGGATGTCGAATTTACCCTGGTAGCGGTAATCACTGAAAAAATCGATTATATTTTGAAGTCGTGATTGGTCACATTCGTACCCTGGTCTCGGTGACATTGAGTTGGTTTGCCAGCATGGTGACCTCACGGCTAGACAGGTAGTTGGTCGCGCGAAACTTGGCCTCCAGGCCTTCCACCTGACCTCGGGTGAAGGGCACTCGGGGACTCCGACCAATCAGAGGGCACCTCGTGGCAGGCGGTGATTGGCGGCAGGTTTTCGAAACTAAAAAGATGCGTTATAGAGCCAAAACATGTTTTTTTGGTAAACTTACCAAACGTTTATGATGAGGCTGGTGACTATCAAGGCCACCATGGTGTTAATGGATTTGATGGTATCGATTTTTTTCTGGAAAACAGTGTTGAAAGAAAGTTGCACTTTTATTCCACTGTCACGTCAGTTTGTTTTTGTTGTGCGAGGTAAGCTCATTTTAATGGGTTAAAAATATGAGCACCAGGCATAACTGATATCGTGCCGAATTCAAGTTAACATTAACAAATGTCCACAAGCTAAACGAAATTCGAAAAATATTTAATTGCGAGTAGCGACAGTTAACCCAGTTTAACCCTAACGGCAGTGGAAAGCACAAAGCAAAAATTGGTTATTTTTAGGCTAAAAGCTACGCAGGTCCGACTGTTCTAATTGGCCAACTGCTAATTAGGGTTGTCTGCAATAACTGTTGCACTTGCTCCAAAATTTAGCACTTGGGCCAGCCACAATATTTCAATTTAATGTCCGAGTTATTGAACATGGATTATTGATATTGGAATGCGGAGGGGTTGCACTAATGCCGAGGTCGCGGAGAAGGAATCTGCGAGCTCGGATGCACTCCTCATCGATTTTAATCGGCCTACCGCAGATGTGCGCACGGCTTACTAGCGATCCAATACGAGGTGGGTCGGTGTTTAATATTGCATTTTTTTTGCACAATTGTGGAGGATGCCTGACTGGTGTTTTAAGTGACTCCATAAGGACGCAATTTGAAAGACGTTAAGTAAAGAAATCTAGTGACAAGACCGACAGGACTTAGTCTATTGTGCAGTTTTTTGTTTCTACTAAATATTATGCCATTTGAGTATTAGTGTGAAGCAAAACTATGGCAACCGCTGCAAGAGCCATTCACCTCTATTAGAAAGACTATGAGACCGGAACAAGTTTTGGGGAATCCAAAGATGCTGACCAATCAGATTTGTAATTGCCAGTTATGATTATGGGGTTCTTATTGCCAGAGGTGCTCGCGTCAAACAGGTTTACCGACCAATCACTTTGCGCAAATGTGATCTGTGGAACACCATTACCCCATAAACGCGGCCGTCAACCGCATTATCAACTAACTCACACCTGTCTGCATTAAACGTGAGCATAAAATGCAATGAACCACCGGAAACTCGATTTGCGCCCCAAGTAGAACATCGACCTTGACTCTGTTTCCCAATCAGTAATTGGTCATTTGAAAAAAATTAATCTGACAGTCTGGTCAAATAATTTGTCCTAATGCATCAAGCTGAGGAATTAGAATCAAAACTAAAGGTTTAGTCCAAAATTAAGTTGTAAGCTTAGGTAGATAGACACGAAATTTTGTTCCCTAGCACAAAAACACTTAACTTACCCACATCCATAGCATTGTCCGGAGAAACCACTTCATCCGTATTCGTGAAACCGACTGTGGCGTAAAAGCTTGCCGCATTGTTGGCGTCTAGTGGAAGCCTGCTGGGTGAACAAGGCGAGGTGGAGTTATCGTCTGCTTGTCTGGAATACCACGGCTTCCTCAGGATGGCGTCGATGGTGAAAGAATGGTGTGCCCTTTCGCTGAGGTCGGAGGGCACCTCCTGTGGGCCACTCGAATACATGCTGGAGCAGTTCGGACAGGTTTGTGCGGTGATTGCTCCTTGGGAGCGCACTCAAGCGGCCAGCCAATAGGCGCACGGCCAGACTCACAAAGTAATCTAGCCAATCAGTGAACAGTCAGTGTGCGTCACAATTCTTCAAGCATTTTGCCTAAGAAAAACTTTGTATACCAATCAGAAAAGCGACTTCTGCGAATTGCCATTATCCGAAAACGCTTCCACGAGTTTATCTGCAACAAATATGACTGCAATTTGCTCATTATAGTGATTTCCTTATTGCAGAATATAATCATGGTTGTAGGGCCTTGCTATGTTTATCCAATGTTAATTTGGCGTGAGTAAAGTAATTTATAGCAAAATACCGATCGAAGTTAGTAATGATTAAGTAGGGCAGTTGTCGGAAAATGACGTGTTTAAAATTTCGCGTGTTAATGGCTCGGCAACTTTCATCCTGAAATTCTAATAATTTGATGAAGGTCCAGCACCTAGGTGAGCTCTGTACCACGATGACGAGAATTGACGAGGGGGTGGTGTGTGAGTGACGTACCCCGGACAAGCCCTTTCACGTGTCGTGTTGGTGCAGGAGATCATGCTGAGGTTTCGTGGAATGAGTCACTGGCCCGATTCCGTATTAAGTCGCGCCTGGGGCAGTACCACTCCAGTCGCCTGATTAACTGATAACGAGACCGGATCCTGTCAATTACCACTCAATTCTGACGATGTTCGGACTATTCCAGGTGTTCCAGTTAAGGGAGAGACGTTATTCTCTTGAAGTGAACTCGGCGATCTTGTTTCTCGACAGGACTCCAAGCGGATAAGCTGATAGGGAGTAACTGAAGAGGATATTGCAATGACTTAAAAGGACTCATTGCACCAAATTTCAATGTACCACTAGGAAATCGATAGCAATTTTTAAACCCCCAAACTACGCACTCAGAGTATCTCTCCACATTCGCCAACTTCTTTAACCTCGAACATTCCCACGGTTGTATTCACACGTTTAGCTAGCGAGGACTTGATGCTGTGTGTGTGTGTGTGGTGGGACGTTATTTGGACAAAAACTGGACACCCCATCCGGGATGTTTTTTTCCTCCAGGTACCACCTTTGCTCTAGCTCCGCCCATCGAAGACATCAGTCTCCACACACACACACACGCCAGCATTCATTAAACCCTCATCCGCAAGTCCGCCCTCTTCCACACGGAAGTGGATGGCGTGCGAGACCACAGGACATCTGTTCGCCAGGCGCATCTGGGCCTGGTGAAAGGGGGAGGGGGGGGGGACAGTGATAACGATGGGATCACGAGCGGGGAGGGGGGTGGGGTGAAATCGCTGAATTATTTAACAGGGGTCTCGCTTTGCGTGTCATGGATACTAGATATCACCGAGATTGTGCCCTCAAACACTCACCGAGACAATTGATAGGTACCATCGGCTTCTGCACTCACGCACGCGCTCGCAGGTTCATCGCCCGGGTTACCTGCCCACACATATTTCACGCCCCGTTTCAAGTACTGCCGATTGAGAGTGGATGAAGGACAAAGTGGCACTGCTGGGTCATACACCCCAATTTCCCCGTGAATGCTCGGTAGCTGACGATGGGAAGAGCCACACACACGCACAGCTTAGATCGAGTTACTCTAGAGGTAGCACGTGAGAGACCGTCAAAAGCTCTTGAATGGTTGGTTTTCCGAGGGTGCCATACAAATCACAGGTACAAGGAGGTACTGCTGTCCCCCGGAAAGATGCAACACCTCAGGAAATTACCAGCGTATTTACTCCATGCGTTGATTACAGAACGCCCAATCAAACTACAATGTCACGGCGACGCGCTTTACAACCGACTCGGTTCAACACAAGGAAGTAGTCGACAGAGAGCACTTTGCAGTTTTGTGAAGTCATGAGGAAATTTATTCACAGGTATTAGCAGGAAGTACGGGGGAAAGAACGCTAAAAATATTTCGTCCGAGTTAGGGCTGCAGATGCAATTTTTTCATCATTGCTCTCCGTCATTTGGCTCCAGTCCGTCTGGCCGACCACAAAGCCGAGCTCACGTCGACGCGAATTCTCCCGCAAAGCCTCGATGTCCGCCCATGTGACCTACAAACCAATAACGACTACTTAATTGCCATAAGTAAGTGTAATTAATTGTGGGCAGAAGCAATCACTGTTGACTCAATGAATGCTAAAGACTTTTAAAGTCTGGACGAGCCTTACCCTCTTAACGCCTTCTTTTCGTTTCCGAAACTGAGTGGCATCGTCCTTCAAGTATTCAGCCATCGAGAGCATATCCGAGGAACCCGAATGTCGTAGTTTTCGATTAAGACCATCCAACCGTTCTACAATGCGATGAAACACAGGGACAACGCTTAAGATCAAGAGGCATTGGCGAGGTGTTACCCTCAAGGATCTCACCAAGTCGCTGAACAGCTTCGTCCTTATCCCATTTGCTCTTAAACAATCCCCACGCTCTCCCGGAACTATCGTCATCCTCATCATCATCGTCATCACCACAATTGGCCTCGGGATGAGGGGGCAGTGGTGGAGGAGGGGGCGGCGGCGGCGTCTTCGGACTCGCCGCATCTTCAGCACCACTGTCCGCCTCCATGTCAACCTTGGGTTGAAAATACTAGTTACTTATCACGCATAAGTAGGTAGGCGTTCTTTTGGTTTGAAAGTCGGCATACCTCCTCGGCGGCAACCTCCTGCTGTAAGGAATTGGCATCGATTATGGTGTAGCGACATGGTGTTGGCTCCCACTTAGACTGCAACTAAGGGGAGGAGGGGGAGGGGTAGAATTGAGAGATTTACCGGCTTCAATTACTCGGCCAGAATTTCATTTATAAAAACAGGACTTTGTATTAGGAATGGAGCACAAAAACGCTGTTTACTTGATTGGTTCGCTAGTTTAAACACAAAAAGTCTTAATTGAGAGTTATTTGAAAGCGAAAAAGTCTCTAGGAAGAGCGTCAGCCACGATAGTAGAGGGATACTCGATTAAACATGAGGGTTCACGACGGTCTAGCTACTACATCACTAAACTAAATATACTCAATAGGAGCCGGGAGATGGTGTCAAAAGCCAGGAGGATAAAGAGACAAGACACACTACGGCCACTATCAAACAGGAAATAAAGTGGCTGTCATGAAGGTGGTGAAGAACCTCTAAAATAGGGAGAATAGAGTGGGTAAATTAGAAAGCCCAAATTATTGGGGGGGGGGGCAAATGACGGGGACATGGGGTGCCGCTGAGAGCAGACTTACGGCGAGGATGTCACTTTCAGAGCGCCGACCGGCACTTCGGTTGATGCAGATGCCCAGATTGGCGGTGACCTCAATTATGTAGACCTAGGAGGGACGCGACAGTGATGGAGGCGATGCGATCGGTATAAGTAACTTCAGATCCAGTCGTTTCATTGGTCAATGCGTTAATTTGCATATTTAATACGCCTGATTCTTATTGAGCTGGCTTGAAGAGATTACCAGCCAATGGCATTACCGCGCGGGATACGAACGAACCAATCAGGTGGGTGCCAATACATTAAAGGGCTGTAAGCGTTTCTAAGACCAGGAAACGTATAAAGTGAATATCGCCATGCATTAATTATAACACCCATTTAAAAGTGCCTAGGGAAAACTAAATAGGACTGATTTTTACTGAGCTGGCTTGAAGAGATTACGAGCCAACCGCATTATCGCGTGGGCTGAAGTGGGGATATGAATGAAGCAATCAGGTAGATGCTGAGAGCGGTTCCAAGACGAGGAAAAAGGGAAGTTTCGTGCATCAATTATGATACCAACCTGAAAGTGTCTGGTGCGAGCCTGTGCAGCCAACTCCTCGAGTTCTGCGGCCGTGTGGTTGACGGCGTCGACTACGAGGAAGGTGAAGAGGCCGTTGTCCATCTGGCGGCACACAAGTTTCACGAGCTGCTTACGATAGGCCTCGTCCATTTCACTCTCGTAGACAAAGTTGCCCTCCTCGTTTACGAAGAAGTCGTCCATGGAGAGGAGGCGAACAGCAGCAGTCCTGCCCTCAGCTTCCGCTGCCTGTGTCTCTTTTTCCTGCAACACAAGCAATCGAAAAAGGCACCGTGAGGTCTGCCCGGAGAATGGTCTAACTACGTCAAACTCTTCCAAAATGCACCGTGTCTAGCAAAATTGTGTGGGTCTTACGGTTATCAATGACAAAAAGGGGAAGAGTACTGGAAGCTCAAACGATTATCTATGTTGCGTGATGTAAGAAATCGAAAAGCAACGAGAGATAAGGCCGAGCTGAATTAGGTGGATTTTAAGGTCATAAGCATTGGTGTTTTTTGCTGCTATAGAATGAGTATTGCAGTACAGCCTACCTTAATTAATCTGGCCAGGGTGGACTTGCCGGAGCCAGGCAAACCACGAAGAATGATGAGAATTTTCGGGGGTCGAGATTTCCTGCCGGGATTCGCAAGAATGGCCTCAGAGGCGATTCGCTGCGAGGAGGAGTCTTGAGAGACTGCAAACATGGGTCGCTGTTTGGGCGGGGTGTTTGTGTAGGACTGGTGGTGGTGGTAATTAACATGCTCCACAGATGACTGGCGCTCGTAGCCGCCAGGAGGCTGCCAAAACGGCCGGTGAGTGTATTCCAAGTGGCTGCGTCCAGGCTGAGGTGATCTGGAGCGTTCGCGTCTCGGGGACTAGGCCAATCAGACACGGCATTTCAGAGATCAGATAGAATCAAGTCCGAACGAGTTACCGTGAGGGTACAGTATAATCTGCTGAGGTTTCAGCTACGAGAACTAAATTTATGCTGCACATGGACAAGTTGCAGTTGCGCCTTTGGTTTGCGAAAAATCGAGACTGTGAAAACAAAGTGACGTTACGGAGGTTCCAAAAGCTTAAATTGCTGACGAGACTCACGAGTAAGCAGGGAACCGCGTGAGCGACGTCAAAAATAATCCTTTACATAGGCATATTAAGTTGCATAATAGGCTATAAATCAACATTCATGGCCACAAGAATTTGCCTCAAAATCAAGGGGCTTAGAAAAAACTCCCAACATAACTAAAAACTATAACCGACTTTTCAATGAGGAATTCGAGTATATTAAGAACAGATTAAGAACAAACCTGTTGATTGTCACGCCATTTCCAGTCATCTTGGAAGCGGTCACGTCGAGGGTTTAAATAATCACTGGTGCGTCTACCATTGGCCCAAGCAGTATAGCCTTCTGGTGCTGTGTGCGAGTAGGGATCACGCCAGTCATGATCTTGGGGTTTCGATTCAGACCACTGACCAGAATAATAATCAGAGTCCTCCCATGAAGATCGAATAACTCTGTCAGATGGGAAATTCTGGCGGCAACCTGAATCGACAGGAGGTGGGGGCGGTGGTTCGTTGAGGTTCGATGGAAACCTAAGGGGTAAATAAGGACAGCAAGTGTAAAACGATCCTTACTAAGAACTTGGTGCCTGGACATAACTAATGAAAGAGATTTACATTTAGCAGTAATAGCTAAGGAAATTACCGAAGTAATGATTACTAACTCAGATTATTTGGACATTTCATCTAAAAAGTGCGTGAGCACCCGAAGACTTTGGGTGAAAATTTAATGTTGTACACCTTCTTGTTTAATGAAAACAATTCAGAAAATGACTTACTCGTGATGAGGCTGTGAATAGTAAGTACCTTGACCATTATTGAACTGGTTATGTTCATCCAAACAACGGTGCTCAACATTTCCGACGGAGAACTGTCTATAATCTCTATCGAAAGGTGGATTTGGACAAGGCCCACCAGGAGGTGGGCTAACATTAGGATACTGTACGGGCTGAGGAACAACCGTAGATTGCGTACCCGAATATGGTGGATAGCGAGGAGGGGGAAGTCTCTGAGGCGCCTCTTGTGAATAGGGGTTCCAGGTGCAACCATAATTTGTAGGACCAGTTTGCCAGCCATTATAAGTAGTGCTCGGATCTGGTGGTGGCGGTGGTGGTACAGGATAAAAGCCAGCGCCCTGATTATATCGAGGTACACCACCGTTTTGTGAACCAGAACCGTGGCCGTATTGCATTGTCCGTCCTGGAAAATTAAAAAGGGTTAGTGTGGTATGTTGAATTCAGTATTTTAATTCAAAAAAAATAATTTTTTAAGAACCTCACATGCATACCAGTGTATTATTCACTAAATTATCAAAAAGGTGCCTGACTCTTGAAACCTAGGCCGAAAATTATGATGGAAAACTGCAACAAACGTGCCGCTTTGATGAAAAGAAACTAAAACACTGATTAAAGAAATTCAGATATTTATGACTATTGGTAAGCTTCAGTAGAAAAAATCATGCATAATTTGACCGCTGAAAACAATTTTAAAGTGGCATTACGTATTTCTTAGAGATTGTAGATGCACCAATGGCCCGGTTGATGCTTCGGGTTCTGTTCATCACTATTTTGTGCCATCAAAGCCAAATTATCCAGACTAGGCAATAATTTAGGTAATTATAAAATAAAGGTTTGTTTTTTAACGCCACATAATTATATTGCAGGTCATTTTGTGGAAATACTGACGAATATAAAGAAAACATTTTCGTTGACAATTTTGATCGCTGTGATCTCGTGATTTCGAATTGCACAATGTGACTCGAAGTGCGTTTTCAATAATTTCAGTCACAAATTATTCTTTGCATAGTTTTTTTTACAGTGAGTGCTGATCTGGAAACTACAATATGAAACTGCTGATAATTTTATAACTTAATCTGATCAAAGAAAATAGGGTATGACAACATTTTAACTTATTCACAAAACGTTTTTTAATTCTCCCCTTGACCTCAAATATGTTCTTTAATTTTACTATACCATAAACTTTAGATATATTGTGTTGGGTCATAATTTCTAAAATGTCTAATTGTCGTCAATGCTTGCGGGATCAAGTCATTTGGATCTGTCTATTATGATTGTTAATTTTATCGTCATTCTTGCAAAAGCAGCTTGGTAAACATACCATTCCAGATTATTTTTAAAATTGCATTTTTATTGACTTCAGGAAGAAGTTAAGCTAGCTGCACGCACTAATCTCTCTTATTTTTTTGTTAATACGTATAGAACCGGATAAAAATAGAAAACAGAGGTAAATTAACGTGACTGGGTGGACATAAACACATTCACTCGATAACCGGGTTAAAGATCTAACGGTTACAAAAAAAGCAGCTCTGGTCATTTTAGATCGCTGACCGCCACCACGTGTGAACGTTCAAGCATTGGCCCCTGACAACAATGGCGTTGATATACTCTAAATTATAACTTGTGTAGAATACCCAAGTATGAATATGACTTGTACAACAGAACAGGCTTTATTGACCAATCAGAAGCCGGAGCCACGCGTTAGGCGCCTTCCATCCGAGTCCGCCACGCTGGCCACGCCGCTCATTATATACCGCATCTCATCCATGTCCTTCTCTGGTTGGCTGCCTTCCTTTCCCGCATGCCATTGGATCGCAGAGAGACACGGGATTGGCTGAGGCCAGCGTAGTCCAATATGTCTGCGCCCTCAGACGTCACCACACTGGCTCCCCCCAGAAGTGAAGCTGTCCCCAGCTTCTGGCTTGGTTCACTGCACTGTTCCTGATCGTTAAAATATCCAGTTCGACACTCCCCGCACCCCACATCTGGCAGGATAGTGGCTCGTGCGAATAGCTGACGAGGGACTTTGCTCTTGTAGACTTGCAGGAAGGACTCTTCATCCATCGTAGGTTTATTCGCAGT
>UXSR01005700.1:18113-30089 GCA_900604375.1 Mesocestoides corti
AGTTACCAATGCCTCTTTAAATGCAGTAGTCGTAATCCCGGGCAATGTCTATGGATACGGTGTATGGGACATTGGATGACCGCCATGACAACTTCAACTGGAATTTAAGGGTCTCTGCCTATGGTGGCCGTTTTTGGGAAAGGGCTGGGCTTTGATTCGCATTATTCGAACGCATCCGCTGCCACCTACGTAGACTACCCGAGCCCAAGTATGAAAAAGCCTGATACAACAAAACAGGGTGTATTGACCAATCACAAGCCAGAACCACACGTCGGGCGCCTTCCATCCGAGTCCACCACGCTCACCACGCCGCTCATTATATACTGCACCTCATTCGTGTCCTTCTCTGGTTGGCTGCTCAACTTCCTCGCATACCATTGGAACGCCGAGAGACACAGGATTAGCTGAGGCCAGTGTAGTCCAACATGTCTGCGCCCTCAGACGTCGCCATACCACACTTGTCATCAAAGTAAGAGACTCGGAGAACCTATATTCTCTTTGAAGTTCCCGCTTCATCTGTTGGAATCTGTTTTTATCAAAATAAAAGCACGTGTAAAAATGACTTTCCCTAGGGCGCACTGAATTAAGTGACCGTCAGAATAATTGCACACAAGATAACTAATTTGTTGCAGATTGCGCGTTACCTTTGGATATTAGTTGCTTCTTCATAGCCTTCAGGCCAAAACACTTGAGTCTGCCAACAGGACCAAAAGACATGAAAGTTCTCATTTAGTGTAATTCATCCTGTGACATATGTCAAAACCGTAAGGATTGCCGATGCAATTTCACCCAGGCAAAGGAATTTGCGTATTTTAGTTAGTGCGTTTAGCCATGAAGTGCAGGTAGCTTTTGTATTTAACAATTATGCTTTATTAGCCATTTCCAGTTGTTATGGATGATTTGGTAGCTAAAGCATTCATCACAATTTATTTTTCCCGCACTTGGTATTTTTATGCTTTTAAGGTTCCCATTTTCGCATTTCCTGTGTACTTGTTTGAGATCGTTTTGCTCTGAATTAAGGCCTGCTTTGCGGATCATTTCCAGCCTTAAGTGTGGATCACACTCCCAAAACCGAGTCGTGGGGAAACGGGTTAAATGCCATAATATTTTATTTCCTGGCGTTTTTTGATCGTCTTAGCGAGTACCAGTACTCGAGCACTATTTTTCTGCTTCGTTTTATCATGAGTCTTCTGGCACATGATTAAAGTGTACACTCCTAGTCACTAACCCGGAAAAGTGCATTGTCGGAAATGTAACAATTGCAGTTGTCACCACAAGAAGGGAGCATGACAGCAGACTAGAATACTAAGGATGCCCAGCCCAACGAAGTTTCTAATTTGATACCTTGCTTAGCGTTGATTAAATTTTGACGTTTCACATGCCAGTTTTGTCAATCGTCAAGCAAAGGAATGCGAAAAGAAACTCGTGGACGTCGATTGGGAGTTGTCCAATCCATTTAGGACAGGTGGTTACATTTGACAAAGAGGAAATCTGCATTAGGAACCTAACCTAATGTAGTTCCTTCTTTCAGACAAGCTACTTGAGGCAGTGTATCCTTGACCTAACGCAACTTCATTTGATGGAAACAAAAATCGATACGCACTCACAGTCGATTGCCTGTTCACCACCATCTGATTTACAAATGTATCTTCTGGCTCTATAAGTTGGAATTTACGAATAAGAGCCGCTTTTCCGCGAATCGGTGATTAAGTGGCGATTCGTGTTAAGTCACGTCTTCCAAAAACCCAGATTTTCTGCCCTCTCCTTAACACGGTGATTCTTTCGATCATCCGAAACAGTCTGTTCCTCTCCCAGTACTCATTTCGTTCAAATGACAATTATGCTATTTGTAGTTAGGCAATTTCACCCAGACTGTCTTGGTGTGCCACGAATTTCAGTGCACGGTGGTACAGAACACACAACTTAGATGAGACATCCAATTAGCGGTTAAGCCCCTCACTCTGTCCTGTCTCATTTCCTACTTAAATAACCAATTCTGTATCTTGGTACCACACCTCAAAAAATCCCAAAAACATGACCCATCAAACCTGATTTCTGTACCCTCATTATACATCCTTTACGTCAATGTTTCTCAAGCTGTACGCTAATGAAGATCACTCAAAATTCGCGTTCTCTTCTTTATACAAAAAACAAAACATTTTCCAACGCATGCACTTATTCTGCGTGTTATAATCGTCATTTAAAATTTGCTTACTGGTACACAGACGCCACTTTTGTAGCGTGATTTTAAAATATATAGTCATTGTTTTAAAGGTTCCGTTAAATAATGTTTCTTGTGCTGGACGATATAAACAATGCTGGTTCATTGGTGTTTTGTACCTTTCACGCGAAATCGATATAAGTCTGTTGGTTTTGGTGTATTGATTACGTTCTCGAATCCCCAAGATGCTGGCTGTTCTGTCTCACAACTTGCAACTTTCAAGCTCAGATGGAGTGATCAAAATGTTGTTGCTTTTTTGAGTCTACTCAGTAATTTATTTATGTCTCAGTCTTCCGTGGTAATCTTGATTAGCGGTCTTCACCTGGGGCCACAGGTTGCAGTGCCGGTAGTTTGCCCAACCGTGTACGAAAAACAACAAATCACGGTTATCATTCAGCTGTTTTCCAATCGCCATCTAAGAAACCGTTAAAAAAAATATCACCAGCCATCATTTTCCGGCCACAAATTTTAAAGTGTTTCTCGTGAAAAGTAATCGGAGGCACTGTGGCGACGCCGCAATAGCATGCTTCCTCGGTTTTTCCTAAAACCTACTGCATTTGTTGCCCCTATTGACATAAAATATTCATATTCGAAACAGCTTGGCCACATGTCTGGTGCACGAAGCACGAAAAAATTTAGGTGCACAGATGCTGAAGCCCAGAGTGCAAGGGATCGGACCCTCGCACCGGAACAGGAACATAATACACGTACTTTTCGGAGGCCCCAAACACATTCGATGGAGCCACATATGCATATGGTATCGGTGGCCTTGACTGCAAATCAGATTAGTAGTGTACTCAAAGATGAATGGGCCAATCAGAAGGGGGCGGTCGATTTGCCTACGCTGTGTGTAACGCGCCATTCGACCCAAGCACGCCGGTTTGGCCTGTTCTTTGTCCTTCTCTCCCTTCCCACACTCTCGCCTTCCTCAAGGCACGCCCGTGAGACTGAGGGCAACACCGACCCTCCTCACGGCCATCCCTTTCTCCTGCTCTAAATCTCCCAAGCTCTAGCCCTCTGAATTTGTATGCGGTAGTATGGAATACATCCGGTTCTTCCAGTTATTCTTCTATCGTGTGCCTGGTAGCTAACCATGATGGTATGGCTATCTAAGAGGGACGTGCTAACAGTCATCTACCTATTTAGGTCCCCGGTCGCTAGGCGCATTACATTTTGGTGGCAGCGATTACCCTCTGATGTTCTTTCTCTGCACCGGCATCGAGGTCGCTGCCCTCGCAGCACTCAACCCGCACTCACGCACACTTTTTTTCTCTCTGCATCACATCGCGCCTAACTCTATCCTTTCCTGAGATTTCCCAAAAAACAGGCCAGGCCAGACCCCCGGCGCACCAGCGTGTTCCCAATATGGTCGTGCTGATTCACGTCCACTAACCCGGTCGCTGCAAGCGACGACTCAGCGTCCCCCTTGTCACGGCATGCTCGCCATCCATGCCCGGCCGTCCGCTCATGCAGCCCTGATCACGTGCCAGCCTCAATCGCCGTTTCACTAAACTAGCCACTCAGCCATCTGTACTTTTACAAGCTCACAGGACTGTATCGGCCCGCAACAGTGGTGTGACACTCACAGCTTCGTTGAGTCATCTAGCGAACTGTTGTTTCCCAAACTCAGGAACAGAATTAGGCCTGCATAAACACGAGTGACAATGCAAAAGCGAAAAAAAATGGCAGTCGGAAGGGAGCTAAGTCTGGTGAATATGCCACGTGAGGGAGAGCTTCCATTCCCAAGTTCAAGAGGATCTTCTGAGTCGCGCGAGCAACGTGAGGTAGAGTGTTGTCATGCATTGGCAGCATGACTTGCCTGCTTCCTTGCCCAGTAAATGGCCTTTTCTGATGTCTGGCCTCTCCGCTCAGTTTGTTCAATTGTCGGCTATAGCGCTGCTCAGTCACCGCTTAACCAGTTTCCAGGAGTTCGTAATAGGATACACCCTTGATGTCCAACCAGATACACATGAGAGCCTTCTTCAAGTGGATGCCCTGTTTCGGTGTCGATATACTGGGTTGCCCTGAATCTTCCCATGACTTTTCACGTTCGTGATTCTCGTAAAAAAATATTCTTTTCATTACGCACCACAATATTCCGCAAGAAGTCCTTTTTTGTTGCCGGTGGGCAAGAAGTGAAGTGCCTGTGTTAATACATTGACCTAGGTTGTATTCGGTCAACACATGGGGACCCGACTTCCAAGTTTTTGAATTTTTCCCTTTTTGTGGTGCAGATTCTTCGAAGTAGCTGCCTGGGTGACTCCAAAAGAAACTGCAAGCTCTTGTTGCGTTAGCGTGGGGTCTTCAACAAATATAGCTTGCAGTTTCGCATCTTCAAAGTTTGAAGGCTGCCGTTGGGTTACGGCTGGTCACCAGGATAAAATTCACCACTTCTACAACGTTTTTACCGATAATTGCACGTTTAAAAAGACAATGTTGGCACCAAGAACAGTACCGATTGAATCCCATGTCTTAGAAGCATTTTTTCATTGTCGGAATTGGTAAAAAATGCAATGCCATCGGATGTCCAGTCAATCAGTTGCCATCCTACACTCTGCTGTTCTGAGAGGTAATGGAACTCACGCAGACTTGCGGTTCGGTGTTTTGAGACCTTGCGTCCAATCCTTTCAAAGCCACAAAATGCCCCGAAAATGTTTCTACTTTTAGCTTAAAAAAATCTGTACTAGGCCATGAACTTACACATTTTCCATATTTTAGCAGTAGCCTGGAAGGCAGCTCAACCAAACGCCCTCGCGCTAACAAATCAAACGCCAATTTCATATTTGTGGTTGTTTTTAAAACGAATTAATTCGTGATAACCACTGATGTGGTATGGGCGATGAAGAATAGGACCTGACCAGAACCGCCGGTGTGCCGTTAGTTCCCTCTTCGACTGGGTTTTTGCACCAAATTGTTAGTTATCTTCCGGTGCATGATACCAAAATAAAGTCCTAAGCAAAGTAGGACTATGACGTTTTCGCATTTGCCCGTATTGCCTTGCCTTCAGGCCTGTGCCTCGTGATTTAGGCCAGGCGCTCACGTGCTAATGTCACCGCGCACGCGAAAACATCGCGTGCCGTGAATGCTCAACTAAGAAGTGCATTGGGCGAGATCCCACTTTTGTGGTTGGCTTCGCCTGCAAATAAATCTGGTAAAACAGGCATTAGTAATTTACCTTTCCCTCGAGATAAATCATTTCGCGAACACCTGGCTCTACAATCTCTGTAGTCAAGATAATAATTTGACGAAGGACCCAAGTCTCCCTGGAAATGATTTGAGCTGCGTGAAATGTACAACAACTGACCAGACTTGTCATTGGTGGGTGCGGCCAAGGTGATCCCCAAGGTCACAAGGTTGGAAAACAAGTGTCTAGTGCGAACCGAAGAAACCGCATCAAGCACACGCGTACTTCAAGTGGGAATAGACACATCAAGGGGTTGTGCGAATATCGCTTCTAGCTAAATTTTTATTGGTTTTTGGTGGTCTTGCACTAGTTTCAAGACAAATCTGTATTATTGGCCATAAAAAATGGCTGTTGCCACACAATATCAATCCGCTTGGGTTGTCCAGTGACCATAAGACCCCAGTGTCCAGGCTGACGGCATCTTTGGATGTTGCTGAATAATAAGGCCAAGTATTGCTGTTATATTTCCACAATATGCACCAAGTAACCGGCTGGAATCTTGGTGGGTAATTAACACTACGGATACGCCCTTTTCATTGTGAGATCATCGAAAGAATTGTCACCAAATCTTTATGTAATCTCCCCAACTGATACACATCCAAGTTAGTGCAACGTGTTTGGCTCCACGATTACTTCGATATTTGTTCTGTTCTAAATGATAGAGTCTAGGGCGACCAGTACGCCCGTCATTCTCACCATGGAAATTCAACAACAAAATGAATATATTGTAACAATAACTCGAGGATTTTTTCTCCTTTTCAAAGTCCTAATAGCAGCCCCAAATTACGATAGTGTCAAAAGGCCAAATTGATGAACCCTTCGCACGGATCGTCGTTTATTTCCAACATGAAATGAAAATACCACACACGACTAGCACCTCAAATTTCCATTCCCTCAAGCTTAAGGAATGCAAACTCATTGGAAAATATGAACCGATTAATTATTGATCAAGCAGCTTTCTCCCCCGAAAACCGACTGTCTGCGGGGAAGAGGCGTGGTTGTCGTCGGGTAAGGTAAGCATCTCCGTTGTACCGTTGTGGTTGGTCTACTGAGTGAGAGCAGAAATAACAAATAATATTTTCATTGAGCTTTTCATCGTCACTGAAATTACCAAAATTATGCGCAGCGGTGTGTTTTGAGGTAGTTGTGGGAAAAGGAACCACACAGCCAGCTCCCGAGGCGAGTGGAAGGCCACACGGGGGCTGCATGCTGTCGGATGTGGTCCTCGGCTATGGACGAGCGGATTGCATAGAGGGCCGATAAAAATAAAATAAGAATACAAGAGAGTGCGTGTGGGTGTTACAATTACACGGACAAGCGCGAAGGGCATCTCAAGTGCTCCTCTTCTCCCGCAAACACACCGGGGATTCAGCGTTTGTTTGGTCCACGTTCTCGCAGTCATTAACAGAAGAAGTCTTAAGGCAAGTTAGGATAGAGTTTTGAGCAATTTTTGTTATCACAAAGTGTGCTACTGCACATCCGTGCGCAGCTAGTGGAATTGTGGCTCAGAACGGCGTTTGTCCCCGGCCCCTGGTGAGGTGTCAGCCAATGTTGGATTTGGTTTTGCAGACGTGGTCGTTGGTGAACCGCTTCGTTGGGTCGTGATTATCTTCTGTATCTGGACAGGCGGAGGTCCAGGTGGCAAGGTGAACGATGACGGTACATCCGTGGCTGTACTCTGGCATTGGTTGCCAGTAGCGGAACTCTTCAGCGTTGGCATTCCATGAAGGGAGAATTGGTGAGGACTCATTCGCCCAGAAACCGCAACGCTGGACTCTCCGGCATGAGACTGCGATTCCGAAAACTGTGCAACATAGTGTGGAACTCGTTGCAGGGCTGCATGATTCACGGATATCGAAGTGCTATTTGCAATTGAAATGGAATTCAGGAGGTTTCTGGATTCACCGCTGGCTCCTTGTGTGCCAGTGGACCGCGTGGTGATGCCATCGCTTCCCTGAGCTTTGGTGGTGCGTCGTCGAAGCCATTCATGTCGGAAAGCTTCACGAGGCGTTATCCTGTCCTCGGGGGCCCACTGAAGACACTGAGAGAGAAAATCAAGAAACGCGGCGTCTTCGCAGCCCTTGAGGGCCGTTTTCAAGCTGCGGGAGCCCGGTATGTCGCGGGTTTTGCCTCGCGGCGTCTTGTGCGGCCGCAGGATCACGCGGTTATCCTTAGTTACTTCCATGCAGTAACGGGGACAGCCGTGCGTTGTGGAGAAAAAGTGCTTCATTCGGCGGCTCTGTTCGAGAAGCCTTTGCGGAGGCATTCCAAGAACCTCAAGAATGCAGGCCAGTTGATCGCCTTCATCTTCACCGGGAAATAGCGGAGAGCCTTAATGGTCAAAAAGTTGAATGCAAAAAAATGGCAGAATAAGCGCGCCTTCTAAACCATCAACGCGTTTCGGATAAGATCAAGATGCCTGCACTTGTCGATTTTTTGAAAGACTGACAAATAGGCCTGTGTCCAAAGTCGGCATTAAACGATTTACAGAAAGCTTTAATGATGGTCCACCAAAATTTCCACGTATCACTCTGTCAAAACTTGTGCGTGGTTCATTAGCACCACGCCTTCAACAGACCTGGTGTGAGTTGACTTTTTGGACAGGGGTTATTGTCAACAAACAATTCGTTTCCGAGTTTAGACGATAAATCCGCCTTGTTTTCTATGTCAATACAGGTTACAAAATTATGCACTTTAATTTCACGTGACTTGGTAATTTCTGTTTTCACCCAGAATAAAGACAGGATATTTTAATCTAAAAAAAGTTTACTGGCCATCGAAGAACTGTGGGAAACACCTGATGTTGCCTTCGTTGATAGGGATTATGTCTTCCATGAGTGGGAAATATTCGACAAGGGCATTTTTCAATCTATGAGAGTCCTTATTTGTGCATATTCTTGCACAGCGGGCATTAAAACCAAGCCACACATTTACAGATTTATCGGCATGTTATTGAGTACTAGGTTTCTAAGAAAATTTTCATGTGTCATTTTGAAGATGGCGCTAGGCATCCGGAATAATACAATGCATGTTGGGTACGTCAGGTGTGTTCATTCAGCTATTATGAAAAAACCGACTCGGCAACAATGGAGTTGTCGCATTTTTGCCGCTTAAAAGCACAGTTTGTTGACTTCGTGCTAGAGAAAACGGATAATCTGCTGTACAAGTGATTGTAGGTTCTGGCTAATGAATGTAACACTTGCACATAACAAACTCATTTCATGCGCATCACGCTGGCATGGATGGCTGTTGCGTGACGACGACTAATACCAACCAACCGGATAGCATTTATGTGCGTGAAGAGAATCACAGCAGGATCAGTGATAGAAGGTGAACAACAAGCAGCCGTCAATTGAGCAGAAAGCCAGCTTCCGCTAATGCGTTTGCAGACGGCGCTGATTCCCTTGTTAGGGGCAATATTAATGGAAAAAAGAAAGACTTGTGTGGTTTAGGTGGTTAGCCACTGATCTCTAGGTTGTGCAAAGATTGCCTCAACAGCGCCAAATTTGTTTATGCTTAGTGACAATGACCCAACCTTGGCCAAACACTGACTTTGTGAATGTCTAGTTAAAACAGTTGAGCAATTAAGCACAGCAGAAAAAAAAACTTCGTCCAAGTACAATTTTGAGACCAATGTCATTTGTCACTGAAAAAATGTTTGGATTGTTAAACTTGAATAGCATTTTGGTGCAGATGCTTTTAAAGAAAGTAGACGTGCCGTAATAAATCACTGACTATGCCCTCAAATTTGGCTGGCAAAGTATGAATGAAGCATCAAAATCACTTATGAATACAAAGCGAAATTCACCTTCTTTTAAGTAACCGCAATTAGCTAGAAGTCTACCCATATTACCCATCGTGTGAGATGCAATTTTTTAGTAAACTTGAACGAACCAACCGTCGCTAAGTTAGATTCCAGCTTCAAACCGCGACAACTTCTAATTAATTTGGCATTCGCAAGGATGCGCGGGCCAACAAACACCGTTTTGTGGAACTGAAGTTTCTTTCAAAATTGAGCAGCGCTGTTTAAGAAGCGCTTCTTGTTGATGAGAGCAATAAATTTATGTTACATAAAAGCGCCTCTGCTATTAAAATTAAAACGGAATCTCGCTAGGTATCCTAAAAACGATATTTTTTCCCCACAATTTACTAAACCGCTACTCCTTGATCCCTCAGCTCTCACGTTAGGTAATGTCTCGAATGTACATCCCAAACAGCAGCAGTGGCGTCGTGTCAGAATGGAGTTTCTGCTTTAACTCAAAACCTGTTTCAGTTTCGCAGCGTGAAAAGATTTATGTGTCGAGCAATAAACGCTAAAGTGGATAGGGTTTCAGAGTGCACACCTTCAGGAGCTATGAAAGTTCACAGATTTAAGATTATCGTAGTTTGAAGGCCGGAATTGTCGTCATTCCATTGGCTAAGTAAAACCCCCCTGAGATATCACTTCCGTGTCTAACTCTGAATTGAGTAAGACAGTTTTCTGCATCGATACACTTGCCACCGTGTAGCTAGGCTGAATTTAACTAGACACATGGATAATGGGCTGCCACATTTTGAAAACACTCTGCTCAACTAGTCACTTTTCTTCCTTCTTAGGATCCATTTGAGCAGTTTACTGGTAGAAAATTATTTCTAAATCTGAAAAAATACACCGGCTATTGCCTTGACAATCAAGTCTTTAAAGCAAATCTTGGGATAATTGTTCGCCTCGGTAACGACAAAACCGCGGAATTGTTTCGTGGGATAAAAAACAGTGTCAGGCGACTCTAACTGCATAGTTTACGCCAAAATTGAGGCAGAGGCAGCTTAAAAACGCAAATTCCGTACATTAATCGCGATTGTGTTTGACATGGAATATACCTGTCTATTCATGGTTGGAATTATGAAACTTTTTTAGCGGTAAATTAAAATCTTTTAAAAATGTCTCATTTACACGCTTCGATGAAGGGTGAGAAGTAGATTTTAAAACGCGCAAGATGCCAAGACACCTGTTATCTGATCTTGTCTATTAATAAAACTGCTCTGGTCAAAATTTTACGACTGGAGTGATGGCGTTTTTACCAAGGGAAAATATAATCAACAAAGTTAAAGGCAAAAGTGTTTGCATATTACGAGCTGGGAGCATGAGAAACATGTTTAACCGTAGACAGATGCTGAAGAAGAAAAATGTGAACGGTAATGAGAAGAGACAAAGTAAAACACTACTTTAATAACTAGTCGTTCGCTTGCATTTTATCCACATCAGATTAGATTCAAAGATTGAGTAGTAAATACGGTAAGAAAAGAGAACAAAACTGTCCGGTTCTAGCACTTAAAATATGAACCGACAACAGTCAGTAGAATATGGCAAGATTAAGGAAGTGCATGGTAGTGATGTGAACAGAAAAATGAAGCTGATCTTGAGTATTTACATGCGATTAGATCTACTTTAAAAACTCGAAGCAATTTTACCAATTTTAGCCACGCGTCAGTGATGTTACGTTTCATCAACTAGAATGACTTGGTGCTAACGTGTGTCTGACGGATACGCTATTTTAAAGCCTACTATTGCTAGTACCACAAGGTTCGCAAAAGGGAAATATTCTTTTCAGATGTTAGACAATGCGTTCGAGTAGTTAAACTCAACCGATATCCCCGGCTACAACTCGATTCAGTGGGCAATGAGTGAACCCTCAAGATATTGTCGCGTCACCATTTTTAGTTAAATTGCTTACTTTTAGGCAAGTCCACTTATTTCAATTCGAAGCCATTATTTATTGGATTCGCAGTATTATGAAAAATTAGGCAAATGTCAAGCTCTCACTTAAGCTAAGCATGAGGTGGTTTATGAAAGTAGCATTTGAGCCCATTACCTAGTGTTTTTACGTCTACCGCGAGTGGCAAAATATTAGATTGCATGCATATCGAGTTGTTTAGTAAAGCACTTTGCGAAAATTATTTAACCGACACGGGCGACCGGTTTAATACACAGCGTCGCCAGACAGGACAGTGTAAATTTAGACCCTGCAAGAATCCGATGCGTTAGTCTGTCTGAGTCTGATCTGACCTAAGCGACCGAGCAACCGGTCTGCGCTCTACAACTCAGATTCACGAATCAGAATTCCGACGTGTGGCAGGTTTGCAGTCTGCATCAAATAAGGCACTAACATCGGCCTGATTCGAAGCTTCCAGGCAATTACATCGCACTTACCAGTTAATAACTCCGCAAGGATACATCCGAAACTCCAGATATCGATTGAGACATTGTACTTGCAGCCCAGGATCACTTCAGGAGCTCGATAAAATCTTGACTGAATGTATGTGTAGATCCGTTGGTGTTCAAAGCAACTTGAGCCGAAATCAATTACTTTAATTCCGCTTCGTCCTTGTTGTTTCAAGAGAATGTTTTCCGGTTTCAAGTCACAGTGGATGATTTTATTCCGATGCAACATGTCCAAACAAATGAGGATGGAGTGTGCGAATTTGCGGACTAGGGGGAGAGGGAAGCCTTGGAATTTATTTCGTTTAATCAACTCGTAGAGGTTCATGTTGAGCAGCTCAAACGTCATGCAAACGTGCTCACGGAAAGTGA
>UXSR01005701.1:0-17637 GCA_900604375.1 Mesocestoides corti
TATTACTCGAGGCGCATAGTTCGTGGATTTTAGTACTAGATTAAGCAAAGGAAGATTTTTAAGAAGTAGTTAGCATACAAAACTGAAAGCTAACTAGTGAATGTGGCAAGGGAATCAAGATCACATCAATTATATAGCACGAGCTGTCAGCCCAATTCCAAAATCAAAGCAATTTACAAAGAATTTTATATAAAGCTTTGACTTTTACTAGGATGAAGACGACAAAACAATTAGCTGTTACTAAGTACTCCCATAAAAATATTATTTAGATATTAAGGCATTAACTTTGACACATGTTTTTATTCATTCTTTTACCTAAAATGCTCTAGAATTGAAAGGTATTAAATTAAATTTCATCAAATGATTTTTGCAAAAGAGATTTGCTGTTTTGATGTTCATAATTCCTCCATTTATACCTATTTGCACAATCGATTGTTGCGTGGTCTTGTAACATTCATTTAACAAATAAGACCTCTTCTTGCGACTCTCTGGCAAGGAATCCAACAGATCAATAGACATTTTCACATTGAATTTAAGTAGAGTAACGGTTTTATCTAGATACATTCATTTAACACTTTACTACCCAGGATTTATCAATTCAGTGGTTACATATTTACTTGTGTCAATCTTTAAAAACACTCAACCACATGAACTGTGGTAGTGTGCTGATATTTGATTACCTCTATTTAGGTTGTTACTGCGTTAATGGCAACTTCAAATAGGTTCTGACTAACTGCCTAATGGACGTTAATCCTTACAAAACAGATCACGTGGCAACTATTGGTATCGACACCATGGCTGCAAAAACGCGTATTTAAAAGGTCAAAAAACCGAAGTCTGCAGAGGATCATTTTTTTTGTCTAGACCTTGAAGAAGTGTTTTGAGAAGATTTTTCGACAGAACAGATGTTAATTTTATCCAACAACCTTTTTTGCGTATAAGAGCACTCATTAGTTTTTTAGGGGAAGAATTTTTGATTTCAACATTTTTTTTACTAAATTTTTATAAATGCGGCATTATACTGCAAAGTTTTATTCAATTATTTTTTCCCAATAATGTGTTTTGTTTTATTTGTCTACGTAATTTTGTCAAGGTGAAAAGGAACCCCTCTTTGCTGTTGAATTCATGCCTTTTTCTTTCAGCTGTTTTCGACGGCGGTGAAGATTCTGAAAATTATGTCTGAGGATTCCGCCATTTTGGTTAAATGTATACTAGTTGGCGAAAGCGGAGTTGGGAAAACTAGCCTGGTCGTTAGTTACACGAAGGACGACTACCCCGTCAATCACGAACCAACTGCCTTTGATACTTACGTTGGTTAGTTGTTAATCTCATTTTTTCTACCCTACAGTACTTTTTTGACGAACTCGGCTTTTTGTCTGCTACCCCACAGGCTTTTGTGACGGAATGGTCTTTTTGCAGATCATTACTATTAGTATAACAACGTTGTGTTCCTTTTCGATTTCATCAAAATTCAAAATGTATCCATCATCGTGATCTGGTATGAGGCGTTGCATCGTGTTAATTTGAAATTATTGTCTGTCATAATGCCTCTGACTAATATATTTGCTTCTAATGAAGTTTGTTCAATCCACATTGAAAATCTGCGACCTCAACTGTCAGCTAGTATGGCTATGTTTAGTCACTTTGCTTCGCTTGCAACATCGTGATCCTTCGAGAATCAATTCGTTGTTTCAGAAGGACCTAACTGCCTGGATATTGTTGTAGAATACTTTCTAAACTCATTGTTTTTCTTATTTCAATTACTTTTAGCCGACGTGTCAGTTGTTACGTGGTTTATAATTAAGCGACTCACAATTTTATGTTGTTTGTTCAAGTGCCGATTTTTTATTTCAGAACTTTTCGTTACACTTTTGAAAAAAATTCATATTTTTAATAAAACTACAATTTTACTTTTACTGGTCTTCCCTGACGTTGAAATACCTACTTTCGTAGTTGATCTCCGTGTCGAAAACCGTCAAGTTAACCTCGAAATATGTGATGCCGGTGGCGCGGTAAGTGCAGTACTCAATGATCTACTTTCAATCACAACTATTTTTTTGTTGAGACAGGTCTGCTTGTTTTTTTCATGTGACATCAAAATGCCAAATTTAATGTTTATGTCCTATTTAAATGCAAAAATTTTCATATGTGATTATCATAACTACCACCTGAAGTTGTTTAGGCGGTCGGTAGGAATCTTCAATAATGCTAAAATGGGTTAAGTGCAGAGATGCCGAAGCGAGTGTGCTCATCTACCACGGTTGTCACACCGATTTCCTTCCTTTACTACGCTCTTCCCCAAAGAGAAAATTGTTGAAGTTGTGAGCCTTGTGATTAAAAAGTGGGTGTGTGACTTTTACTTAGACACATCCCTTTTCGTCCCGTCTTTGTTGCTCCCAGACATTTTCATTCTAAGAAAGCCATAGCATTTACACTTTGCAACTAATTTAAAAGTAGAATTGCTCCCCGAAGTCATTTCCTTTATCGTCATATTCCACTTGTCGTCGAACTCGGTATGTTGACGAACACATGAATCGGCCAGACTGCTTACTCCTCTCTGTTAATACTGTCATCCTCCGACTCGTTATCTTGAGACCTTGCGTAATTGTGGGCTAGCTCTATTCCATACCCTATTAGTAAATCTTGTATTCCTTTGTTGGCGACCCGGTTTTAAGCACAGTCCATAGCTTTCGCACGTTTTTTTGTTGCCACTCGGCGTTTTCACCAAAAACGCTAGGCATAAAGTGATTGTGTGGTATTGCCTTGGGGTAAGCTTTCTTGATTTTCACTTGATCACATACTTAGTTACAAATGAGAAGCCTTCCTTGTCACTTGGCATTTATTTGAAATAAGCGTCTCTTGTTGCACTAAAAGAATATAATTATAACAGCTCTAAAACCTCGTGACAATTTATATATTGCTTCCTACTATCCTCAATAACTTATACATCAGTGTTAAAGGCTCTTTAAAAACAACTGTTAATCACGGAACACCTCAGCGACTGTTTATTCACAGCATTTGGCGCGAACACTTTGTATTCGACTGATACTCGGGTGTTAATCGGAGCCTATGGCAAGTATCACATGTTGTAAGCTGATTAGGGTGTGACTTGCAATGGATGAGTCTAGCAAATACACCAAGAGAGACCTGTGGGCGCCTTTATTTCCGTGCTGCATTGCTTCTACATGATATGTTTGCGTTGGAAATTTATTGGATCTTTTCTGCTCGAACTTAACCCCTACACGTTGACTTCCGATAACGAGATTAAGTACTAACGGGATGTCCAAGTCATCTCGAGAAACGTGTTAACTATTGTTAACGCCCAAACATTGGCAATAACATTGCTTCCCCATATATAAAAATTGATAGGGGGTGTTCTGACTAAGTTCCCTATAAATGGTCAGCCAACTTATTTTAACCACCATGAGGGTCTTGGTAATTAGAACTTTAAATGTTCTGACTGACAAGGACTTTGAAATATTACATCCTACACGCAATTTGTAAACAGGATTCTTGGTGTTTGTTGCTAATGCGCTTCGTCTGTACTTACGGGATTCAGTCGACCGGGTCAGAACCATTGGATAATACTGATACTTGGCTCATGCACGCGGCGGCTTATTAATGCTTTATATGCGATAGAGAAGCTTAAACATGACTTTACAAGTAATCCTTTATTGCAGTTGTGCATGATTCTAATCGATTATGGAAGCGTCTCTACCATCTGTTAAGTCGTCTAAAGCTTGTGTTTTTATTCAGTTTACGAAGTAGTTAGCTGTGAGGAAAAAGCGTTCTACAGCCTCTCATGGATTTTATATGTCTAGTTTGAGGATTACTCCATTTTTATTGATGGAGGATGGGTAGCATTTGTAGTCGTATTCGTTTTCGTTGTAACGATATTTGTAAGTCTGGTTGGGACTCCGATGGATGGCTCTAGAGCTGCTCCAATTGCCGGCATTAAGTTATCTGGACTTGAAACAGTTCCCTTGGGTGTATAAAATTAGTTTCCGTTGTTTTAATGTTCGGGTATCGATTCACAAAGTGTTGCTGTGATTATTGGCTATCTCGGCCTTTTTGTATGCAGCAAAGTTAATATGCCTTGTTCTTGCTGCGATTATAGCATTTTAAACTGCCGTCTTGGCCACTTTCATCGGTGCGACCCCCTGTGCTAATCCAAATTTTTAGCCCAAGAAACTGGCAATAAAGTTTTGATGATATTCGTTCTATAAGCAGCTCCGCTGCTGTTACCGATGTCTGTACTCCAGGCAGTTTTGATGTCAATAGAGCAGGTGGGGGTTTCGTAGAATCGTTAAATTGCGGATGTTTGATCAGTTTACAAAAAAACACTGATAATGACTGTGTTTAATTGTTGAAATTGGTGCAAGGCGATGGCAAATGTAGCTAACATTTTCCGATTCATCTATTATAACATTAAAGTGGATTATTTTTTTCAAGTCAGGAAACTCAACCGGGAGCGGTGGTTATGTTATAATTGATGTGAAGCTATGGTCGACCCCCTTCAGTAGTTAATATTTGTTTACCTATAACCCAAGCACTTGTATCTTCCATTTGACCCGTCACATTTCACCATCCCGTAAGTATTACGTGGGTTTGGTTATAAAAAAAACGATAACGCGAATTAACTTGACGGCTCTAAGACAACAATAATTTGAGGGTTCATAGTTCAGCTCGTGCGGCGGATTCATCCATACACACTGCCCATGATGCAACAACTTTGGCCAAGCCATCGTGGAAAAATGCAGCACGGAGTTTTCGGGCCAGATGGTCTGTTCGAGGTCTCACGAATGTCTCGAGTTTGTGCTGGCACTGATGCCGATTGTCGCCAAATAGCAAAGTCTGCCAGTTGTGGTCGTGCTGTGATTCACGTCTGAGGTGAGGCATCGTACAGTATGGAGGGCATTGCGGTTTTTCCTTCAGATTGTCCGGCGGCAGCCTGTGTCTTCTGAATCATAGGAGGCACCAGCGCCACGCACGGCAAGCTGTAGTGCTGGTTTTGATATGCCTATATGGTAGTGGAGGCAAACTACGTGATGTGGGCTACTGTGCAATTTTGTGCAAGTGAAAACTGGTAGTGTGTGTGTGTGTGTGCTTCAAACTGAGGGATTGCATCTACTAATGTGAGTTTGGTACCGGGTGGACGAGGAACGCTCAGACAAGAAGTGGAGAACGAGACTGGTCCATTTATAGCCAGCTAAACTAGCCGTGGGACACGTGTAATCCACCAAGTGGGCGTTTTGTGGGTGTGAGACACAATCGACGTTGGCACCACGGGAACACGACGTGCTTGGCTCAGCACAGACATAGGTGGTCTGGCTGTACGGGGCAGATGAAACGGCCATTTTGTGGTTTATTGGACGGATCTCTTGAGGAAGTAAGTGTTTGTTCCAGAAACACAATTGCCAGCGGACATGTATTTAACTTTTGCTGTCGTGTTCAGTGTTTGGTTCTTTTGTCAATCAGGTAGTTTGACAGACAGTGGACCACGTGTCCTGTTTTACTGAGTAAGTAGTGGAAGGTGCACTGCCAACAGGTGTCATTGCGATCCCAGAGAGATTCTCGAAGCGTTTGTTGAAAGCCTCCGATGTGGAACTAGCATCCACACAGGGACAACTAAGTTAGTCCTGCCGTTGCTGCCACATCTACCACCAAGTTTCCAGATAAGTGGAAGACCGATGGCGATGAAACACCTAGCCACTTATTGCTTTTACAGGATGGTAGTTGACAGGTCGTGGTGCACGTGAGTGGTAGGATGGCCATCGCAGGTATTCGTTTGTGTTCGGTACCACCTAGTCAGTACTAACTCCTGGCGTATTTCAGTTTGTAACCGTTATGCTTTTTCGAATATTATTTGGGACTTGGGCTGTGTCAAAATCCAAATCGAACCGTTGCCATCAGTATTCTCATTCAATTAATATGCAATTATTATATCAGTGAGATCCGATGAGACTGTTTATGATAGTTGGTATTTTGTTTTGCGTTAAATTCTTGAAAAAGTTTGATTTCGCAAATGCTGAAATGCCGTCTAGGTTAATTGACGAGTTTGTGTCTTATCGCTTGTGAAAGCGCATCACATTGTCTACGTTTATGGCTGGTCTTTTCCTAATTCTTAGCTATAAAATTTATTATAATTAGTGTTTTAATTTCAATTCGCCGCAATACTGCGAAATCGCTTCAAAATCTTTTTACAAAAACAATGCATCAATTTTCACGCCGGCCACTTCGTCGTGGGGACTTGCATTTGTAACCATCCTCTAGGAGTCTGACTAAGATCATGTCATGTTTTCAACATGACTTTGGTTTTTCACATCTCGGCAAAACACTCAAACACGTTGATTTGACTTTTTTGCTTCGTGAATGTTATATTTTGTGAGAAGGAGGTTGACGCCCAATCAACAAGACTCACCATACCACCAATTCCTTCGTCAGTGTTTGATTTCCATTTGGGTGGTAAACGACCTGTTGGTGAAATAGCACAGCTTAATGCGGTCACTAAGTTCTCCCTTGCTTGTTTGAGCGACGCCTCTTCCTGTTTGCCCTTGTTCAATGCAGCACCTATAGGAACACACGGTTCCCATTCCCGACATGGCATTTAGGCACCTTCCCGCATACACCAAGTTTAAATATTTTATTCGTAGGTTACTATCTGTTAATGAGTACATCCTGTCTTGCCTTCATTTGAAGTAGTGATAGGCGCTACATTTTCGGACTAAACGTTTCTTTCCCCAGGTCGGTGTTCGTTCACTCCGAGAGCTGGCCTACCCTGACGTGCACGTGGTGATTCTCTGTTTCTCTGTGGTCCAACCAGAGACCCTCTGGGCCCTTCGTGATCGGTGGCTGCCCGAGCTGGCCGCCAGCAACCTCGCCCTCAACCCATCCGCCACAGAAACTGCCGTTCGAATCGGCTGCCTGCCCTCCAGCACGTCCACTTCCTACCCCCCTGGTCCGTCCTTTATCCTTGTGGGCTGTGCTTGTGACCTGCGAAATGACATCAAGCGACTGCTCGACTTGTCTGCTAGAAATGAGCTTCCAGTGGACGACAGTGTCGCCCAGCGTCTCGCAGTCGAATTCGGCGCCGAGGCCTACATCGAATGCTCTGCACTGACGCAGAAACAATTGAAGAAGGTGTTCGATTTGGCCGTTTGGTATGGTCTGCGCTCCAAAGAGGCAATGGAGTCTCCTCTGAGGAATTACATATCCCCTGAACACCTCGGCAGTAGAAGGTGTAGCTCGCGAAAAATGAGGCGGCGGAAGCATCACAGTTTTGATGATGTGAATAATCAAATGGTACAACATCCAAATAGCCTCACTTCATCACAGAGGTCCATTTGGAAGAAACTCCTATGCTTACGTTGATCCTGAAGAGCCAATATCTTACATAGCGTCTTCTAGTGCAATACTTTCGATCTCGGTTTTCATGCGCGCATTCGCGTGTCCAATATAGTACATATATTTTTATATAATGAATAATGTTACCCTGATTGCCACAGGAGTCCGTTTTTTTTTTCATTTTTATTATAACTTTGATGTTTAGGATTTTACTATCGTTGGTGCTCTCGAAAAGCACACATGCAATTGTATTCGGGTTATTTCGCTTGCCGTTGTGTCCTCGAGATGTGTGTTTACTAAACCGACCTACAATCCACAACCGTCTGACGTCGAGATGAAAAAGTCAGGCCTGGATAGCGTTGCGTTTGTCTGCGCGCCTGCTGACGTGTTAAAGGATCGTGCTATAGGGCTGCTGGCCGGTGCTGTTTCACGAGGTGAGACAACTCGGGAGACCGCTTGCTTACGCAGCGGTGTTCTTTGTCAGTAGGCTGGATACCCAGCGCCGAATACAACGATTTGTCAATACAGTGACCCGTCCATGTCTCGCAGACATTGCTGGCCTACGGTGATAAAATACAGTGGGTGACTACGCCTTGTTTATGTGTTCAAGATTCTTAATGCTCGTTCAGATTGAATGGCCATGGTGGCTGTTTATGATCAGCTGGAACTACCTGCTAACTCTAAAGAGAACGGAGTTGCGGTCAGAGGAAATTGCCTTTTTATCGTATTTGTTAACCTAGTAAAGCAAGGTCTGCGTGGGCATTTCTGTTTCCCATTTTGGTTCGACTATTACATTGAAGGAAGGAGGTGGTCAAGTCTCCGAGGCTCGATAGAGTTCTAGTAACAGTTCAAGCTGAAGCAGCAAACGACTGTCCTTGTGTGTACCATTGGGGTTGCATCTGTGAATAAGTGATTTCCCGCTTATGCAGTCATATCTTAATCTCCGCCACGACATTTCTAACACCATGAAGACTAGAAGGACTTGCCGTGTGTTGGTCCGCACCTGCGCCTTAGTGTGTCCACTGCAACTGCCTCAGGTCCCATGTCGGGACAATGGTGTTCCTTTCTAGTCGATATAGTAAAATAGCCCCAAACGTGGGTTCATTAATGTCAAACCGAACCCCATATCGTGGAGGGGGAGGGGGAAGGAGAGCGAGTTGCTGGCGGACTGGTTTTTTGCAGCTTCGTTCCTGCGCCACCCAAACTGATTTTAGTGTGGCGCTGCATGAATGCTCTGCTCTCTGTGAGTCGCTACGTCTCAGTTCTCCGTTGCGAATTTGGCAAGTGCCATGCAAGTTATGGAAAAAGCTAGTAGAAAAAAACGGGTGAATCATAGATGCTGGACTAGTCGATACTGAAAATTAATCTCCAAAATTGCTGCTGCACATTTCTTCTGATTGCTCAAAAACCAACGGAAAGTTATAAGCACCTAAGGGTAGTGACTTCCACGCGCT
This sequence comes from Mesocestoides corti, assembly GCA_900604375.1. Classification (NCBI taxonomy): domain Eukaryota; kingdom Metazoa; phylum Platyhelminthes; class Cestoda; order Cyclophyllidea; family Mesocestoididae; genus Mesocestoides; species Mesocestoides corti. Next base: position 8,799 of record UXSR01005701.1, read on the forward strand.
CACATTCAGAACCTAAGCCCTTCGTTACGCAATTCCGATTTCCGTGCAAAAGTTGGCTGTGGCAGATTCTGCTGAGTTTTTTCACTTTTGATCTACTTGTTCCAACTTCGCCGACTGATCAATTTAGCAGCAGTGACTTCTTAAAGCCGCGAAATGTAAAATAACAAAGAAGTCCTTAAAATGCAGCGACATGGTTTCCCAGTTGCCTTTTAATCCGATTTGAAATTAAATTACGAAGTCTACTTTTCTGTCTTCCTCCATTTCGTTACTACAGATACGATCTGGCGTCCACTGGTCTTTTTTAAATCAATTTTGTACAGAATGCGCCTCAGTAAGCAGAGTCTGCTTTGTTTGTGCTTCTTAAGCATAAGATCCGATTGAAAGTACTTCAATAGGTGTGAGTGAGCGGCAAATAAAGAAGGTTAAACACAAGTGATGTGTCACGACGATGACTGCCTCAAATTTGTAGTGTCAATTTTTAGAAAGTTCAGATTTACCGAAATATTTCCAAAGAATAATCCGGGAAGGTGGCATTCAGGAGGTGATAATATTCCAGTGGAGTTTAGTAAACCTTAATTTAGGCGAAAATGCCATTTGGTATTGGGTCATCGAAAAACAGAAGTTGACACGGTTTTGCATGTTGACAAAGGGGAAAACCGTCTATAAAATCTAAGCCACGGACGCGCTACAAGTGAAGCCGAAGGTAGGTGGGTAAGTTGGTTGGTGTTGATAACCTCTATTGGCACCACCTGCTAAATTAGTGAACACTCGATCACTTCTTGTAATTTTAGGCCTTTTTTAATCTAAGAATGCTGGTAGACAATAAATGGTCCGGTTGTTAAAAAGCATACTCTCCGACGTTGGTGACATGTGCGTTTAACAAAAAACCCGATGCCAGTCAGGCGATCAGCAGTCATGTTAATCCTCATTTTTCTATAACTATCGCGATCATACCCTTCTGTGTTTTATTTGGCAAAAAAGAACGCTTAATAGCACCTACTTAAATGTTCTTCCACAAACCTGGTGGCTGTTCTAAAAACGACCTAATCAAGACCTCCGAGCTAGAAGTAATAAAAATTGAATTGATTAACCCAAAAGACGTATTCATGTGCTGTCGATGATCACTTAAATTGTTGATCTTCAGTGCCACGGAATAAACTCGTGAGGTTTGTTTGATCAGAACGGCCGTAGATTGTGCCTGCATATCTATTGGGCAAAATGCTCTCACAAAGTCTGCATAGTTGAAGGTTGAATCACTAATTGGATAGCATTCAAATGTTGTTGGCGGAAACAACGCGCATGGTGCAGTCCTGTGCAAACAGGAGTTCATTTGTTCTGGTGGCATCGACCGCGTTAACTGTTTGTTTGTCCTCTGGGCTGCCCTGAGCGCACGTGCACCTTCGTGGGATCCAGATGTGAATGCGGCTGCTTGGCATTTGGTGTGTGGACTGCGACATTCACGTTACAACAGCGCCAAATCAGGCGATTTAAAACCACCAGTTTGTACCTGTTAGATCTTTGCCCATTATGGGAAAAAACTTCCTGAATTGAAGTGCTGTTTTAAAAATTATGACTTGAGATTGATTTAGGTGGTTAATCAAACTTGATCAAATTTAAATTTGCTATTAAAATTTATGCATAAGTAATTTTTTACGCTACCGACTAATGTGCCAAAACCTCACAATCGTCGACAGCAAAAATTAAAGCTAATGAGATCGCTTTTATGTTTTAGCATTTTGTAACATTTTCCTTATTAATAGTGAAGTGCATTCGTTTTCATTTACAATATTGAGGGGTTAACTTTCATAGCTGTTTTTAGGAGGAGTGTAGTCGCTTTGTGCTTGTCACATCATTTCAGTGTCCTAATATCTTAGTTTGCAATAATTCGATCAGCATGTTCGAAGTATCCTCTCCTTAATTTGCATCTGTCGATTTGACCAAAAATGGATGTAGCGGAGTTGCTTAACGCCATGACGGGGTTGCAGCGAGTGAGAGAGAATTCCCTAGAAACAAATACGCGACATTCATCTAAGCATACCGACCTGGATTCAATCCTGTGGGCATGCTAGAATGGTAGGTGTTCCGTGGAGTTATAACTCAACTTCGTACTTAAGAACACAAAAAACAAATACCAGATGCTAGAAATAGTTACCATACAAGCAACACAAAAGCCTTCAAATCCAATCGAAACCGAAACTTGAAACGGCACAGCGTTATTGCCGAACGCTGGTACTGCGCAGGTGGAGAAGTCATGAGAACAAAATAGACAAGATGGGAATGTTGAATGGCTAAATTCTAAGCCCCACCTAGTCTCCACGTTTAGAGACAAGAAATGCCAATTTGCGTGAAATTAGGTTCGTAATCAATGCTAATACCCGATCGTAGCCATCATTTGGTCAACTAGTTTGCAGAGTTGAATTGCTAAGCACTCTTACTACTGAGATGTCATTAGGTAATTAATTTGTAAGGATTCCCTCAATACCGATAACTGACTTGAGCCTACAGTCAAGAGAAAAAGGCCAGTGTGACTTGCAGGAATTTTTCCAAGAAGTCACAGTGCATCCTCAATGTAAACTTGAAGTGAGTTAATGCATACAAACTAATGAGAGCTGATTGGCCACAGGAACTTCAACGTAACAAAAAGCAGGGGGAAAGTGGGCGATTCAAGATGGCGCAATTCGGTCACCCTAGCAGTCACATGGCCAAAATAAAGCATTGGGTAGATCAGACCAACGTACACCATGAAGAAAATTCACGCAAGACAAGTTTGCTCCGATTTTAACCATTTTAACTCCTGTTCTGCTTAAATGATCTTGTAGTTCGACCTGAGACGTAATTGGGACGTATTTTCTATGCGGCTGACTTCATGTTCACGGGGCTTAAATGAACACCGAAAATATGCGAAAAATGTAATTATTTCGGCATTTGAAATTAAACATGATGTGGGTAATATGGTTTGGAGGGCCATTGGGTATGACAAGTCACAATTTTTTTAGGTTTGAAATGGTAGGGTCAACAGTGCTGGATTTGGCGATAATATAAGAGCAGTTTTCGAAAAGGGGAGTGATTCAACTTGTTGCTCGCGTGAGCTGATACTTCATAAGTCGAAACAGAAATAATTCTGCACCGTTGTCAGGACGTTACCATACTTCAGGCGCCTGGAGCCAGGTTCAGTAAAGACTAACGATGACTCACGTGCACTAACTCGGTCTCTGCACTCGCCAACACGCGTTCGCCCGCCCGCCAGCCGCGCGGCGCCCCCTCCTCACGCCACCCGCTGCCCGCTTCACTCATCTGGACGCTGTCATGTGCGCATTTTACAGGTGCATTCAAACTGCATGGGTTAATAACTTCATCAGGCATGTTTGGATGTGAACTCTTCTTCCTCTGATCTGTCCTTAATGCTTCGTGTTGTATCGTTGTGCAGCACACGTTTACATAAAATCCTACTGATTGCATTCAACTCGATGGAATTTTTCCAATTTTAAAATATAATTTATCGAAATCAAGTCGGTAAACTCACTCTTGTATAAAACAATTAAAGATTGTTCCCATATTTTTAGTGCTACTCAAGTCTCCGAAAATTATTTTCAATTTTTCTCTCAAGAATGGTTCAAGTAATAGGAGTAGAAGCATGTCGGATTTTTTAAAAGCTTGTATCCACGTTAAATAACAAGTCAAAGGATCGGAGAAATTCGTGGTACCAAATGGCAACGGATGACGCATTAAACATTTCCCTTTACTGTAATAATTTAAAAAACATATTTTTTTCTACAATTTGGTGTTCTCTCCGTGTTCCAAAATTAAGACTTCTTTTTTTATTTAGAGAGGTTTCTCAGTAAGCTCATCTGATTTTTTTTTAACTTAATTAACCAATTTTGGACCTTGTTGTAGATACTAATTGGGACAGAATTTGTGCACAGCGATCTCTTGTTCCATAATCCACCTTCCCGTGGAACTCTTAACAGTTATAGACATCTTGTCTACCCTTAAACCTCAAACCATGATCAAATCAATTCCAAAAGAATTGTAATTTATCCTTCAAAAGTGTATTTTTGAAAGCGATTGAGGATAAGAAGTTACATGCGCTATAAGTTACAAATGCTTGGTACAACAAGTGCCTAGACTACTGATAGTGTGATAGTATAGGGGAATGTGGATTTTGGTTGCAGAGTTCCCATAAAGCAGGAGTTTGTTAGTTTAACTGCTTACCAAAATCGCAAAGGAATCATCATGCTTGGATCGACTTTTATGCACCCCAAGTAGATTTCTGAAATCTTTTTTTCGGTTTTCTGTATTGACAGATCGTAAACCGTTGGTACGTAAAGATACTACGTAATCATAGTCTGTTCCACAAAACGCATTTAAAGCTATTTTCACGCATTGCCCAAACCGCAGAAGTAAATGATTTTGCAGAACCATCCTTGCGGTGATCCGCATTTGGACTGCAGTCGGAGTTTGGTTGTAGGAGTGAAAGTGGTGATCTTATTTTACCAAGTAAAATAAGACTTATCAAATGACTGCTATTATCACTGGGAGCCTTCACGCTTAAATGAGCGATGAACGCTGAAAGGAGATCTCGGTTAATCCAAAAGCCACACTGTGGCCCAGTCTGATGCATTATGCAAATATGATGCCAAAATAGTGATTAGACATTAGTTGCTAAGGGCTACATTTCCAAAACCTGGGCCTTAGATTATCACTACAAGTGTTGAGAAGCTCTCGAACCACTGTGACCTATGCTCTCATTCACTGATCCTAGTAACACACAATATTTTATAAACTTTTTAAGTCATCTGAATAATGGCAGGGCCTTTCAGACCTACTTTGTACCCGACCTGATAATATCGAACATATTATTTTCCTCTATTATTAAGATTGTTCAACTCTGAAATAAGTACTTAATTTTACAGAAGTCATTTATCTCTTTACAATTCCGTAATGTGATTCACCATGGCAACCAGTCTAATAAATCAGCACATTTTTAAGTGAGGATAACACAAAGTATGGTCTTCGTTCAAAGACACCAACTTGACGAAACCGAAATTTTATATATTCTTGTAATGATGGAATGCTGTATTAGCAAGGGAATCGTAAGGTGCACGGTAATTTCCTTCTACAACCAATTGGTTCAGCACCCTCAATTAGGCATGCAAAAGAAACTACGCAGTCAAAATGTTTGCAAGGGGACGTGTTAAGTTGTATACCAATTTTCGAAACAGCCGGACTTTGAAAGGTTATTGAACATGTCAGGCAATTGAATTTACTAAGAAATTCCTTAAGCACATTGACGCGCAGGTCTTATAAGGTGACTCGGATCAACATTTGCTCCCATCAATCAAAGCAGATTCTTATGTATAAAATCCATGTCGAGCGTTTTATTGGTGATTACGTCGCCAATAATCGCATTCGTCTGGCTTGTTTTTTCCGTCTTGCATTTATTCCGGAAAACCCTTTAGATGAGTGACTCAGTAAACATGTTTTTGCTTAGAAGCAAACGAAAATAGGTTATGATAAATATATTTCGTTTGCTTAAAAGACATTAAAGACAAAATACATGAAATATTTGTCGGCACGCCCCCATAGTTTTGGATATGTCTGGTAGTTGGATAACGGAAAATCGGCAACGAGGAATAAATCCGTCGATGCATTCTACGTCTAGTCACGATATGTCGAAATTAGTAACTTGTTATGACGACGTAAAGCGCGATCCAGTGTACTTTCGGCCAGACTAAGGTGGGGGGTCAGCATTCGCCTCGAAGCTGAGTGAAGACAAGTCGGTGCTGGAGAAGAGGGACCCGAATGACTAGGCGAATGGCAACGCACTGCCAAAGGTGAGGTACACCTCTGTTCTTGCCTCACCTGAGAGGTTAGAAAACTACTTCCCCTGTTGCAAATATGGTGAGTAGGTGTGCAATTCAGGTCGCCAGCTTCCTCTAGCGAAAGGACCCTTATCCGTGGATCTTCCTTGCGTGGTGTCTGTAGGTATTTGCTTGGCTCGTATTTACCTGATACCTTTGAGGCAAGGTATCCCGATGAAAAGCGATGTGGCTGCTGTGAGGGCACATATGTGTTTTCCGTTAGAGGTCCTTCAGAACGGCGTCCGATTGGAGATAAGTTGTAATCCATTAAACGCTTTTTCCATAGGTTGCGGTCAATTCCAACAGTTTCAGATCTGGCAGAACTTGGAGGGTCCCACAAGTCCACGCAGGCTGACTCAAGTTGGTTGAAGTATTGCCTTGAGAAATGGCTTCCCTCCACTTGCCGTTGATTCTGCCTGGCTATGTCACTTTGTCTTTTCGCGACCGTTGCATAATCCGAAAGATCCTTGTAATTTGCTTGGTACTCGGATTGGAGTCGCCTACGACGCAGTTTTGGTCTTGAGTCCCTTCGAGCGGTCTGTCGGTGTTGAAGGTGGTCCTCGGCTTTTGCTTCTGAGGTCCCTCTCTGATTGGAACGAGCTGCAAGGTTTGAATTGTCGCCATTATTTTCACTGAGTCTTTCGACCTTATTGCGTTTTTCGATTCCTGCCGTAGAATAAGTTTTGGTAGATTTTGGTCTGTTTTCTTTGTAGATGTAGGCTGGGGGTGGGCTAAAAGATCGTTGGTATTCTGATACCTTTGGTGGCTCCAGCTGAGGTGAGTCTTGAGGGATATCCATTTTTAACTCTGGCCATCGTTCAATGGGTTTCTTGCCGCTTGATCGCGAACGTGACTTCGACTTATGTTTTCTTGAGTGTCGTTTAGCTGAAACCTTTGCTGAGCCTGTACCTTCAGATTTTGGTCTCTGATTAGGTAGAAGCAGTGGATTTTCTGGGGGTGCAGTTGAGACCTGACGAGGAGCAGATTTGGCGCGTCTGTGTAGGATGTTTGGATATGCCAATTGGGAGTTGCTTCGCCCATGAATAATAAAATAAGGATCTTCCTCTGCTCCTAATGAATTAGAATAATGTTTTTGAAAATTAAAAGAATTATTGTGCTTAAAGTGACGTTTATGCTGGACGCGAGGTTCCGTGTCTCGGCGAAGAACTTCAGCTCGTGTCAGAGGGGCACTATTAAGCCACGTTTTTTGCCAGTTGTATGAATTGCTATATTCTGTCATTTCATTGCAAAATTCTAAAATGTAAAAGATAATAAGCAACGCATGTCACTTTCTTTGTTTCAAAGGGATGGCTGAGCAATTTTTTATAAATATTTCAACAGGGCTTCAAATTATCAAAGCTCAAATGCGTCTGATCTTTTTTTTAAAAAGCAGGGGTCAGTTTCATGGAAGTATGCTGCACCATTTAATCGATTTCTTGATTTAAAAAAAAATATAAATCAATCAGGTTTGCAGTTAGCACATGGCTCCAAGTGGCCAAAATCTACCTTGATATTCACCACGATTATAAGAGTAAAATCAAGTCAGGGCAAAAAAACCCCCAAAAAACGTATTAATCGCATTTAACACATGATTAAGCAAAGATTTAACAAGAGAATTGCCCTGTTTTAAGTCCATTACTCCGATGTGACAAGAAAATAGCTAAACGGCTGCATAGGTTTACTATAAGAGCCAACGTATTATAAAGGAAAGGAAGTCAACATTTTACCAGCTTGGGATAGAAAAATTTGTGCAACCTTCATTATGGTAAAAGGAAATATTTGATCTTAGTTAAAAAACAACCTATTTCAAAACATTAAATAGACAACAAAACTAATCTTATAGTTTAAAAACTAGACTAATTTATTCGAGATAATATAAATGCATCTTCGCTAAATTATATATTTGTTAGCCATTTGCGTAATTTTAACATGAAGGATCGCAGCTTGCCAGAATAAGCAAAAAGACATATAAAGCAATGTATATTCTTAAACGAAAAGAACGGCATTTTTAGACAACCTGATGCAAACACAATAACTACTTTTAATGAAAAAATTGATAATAACTTTATGGAAATTCATAAATGACTCAAAGAATGTGCTTTAATATGTAGTACAAAAGATTCAAAAAACATCATGGTCTACGGATTTCCTAAACTTCACACTAGTTGTTTCAGTTTGTTATTTTAACTCAACAATTTTGCGGACATTCGAATAAGTGTTAAGGAATTGAGAGCAGGTTCTGCGTTAATTAGCAAACACATAAAAATCATTAACTACTCATAGAAAAATACTTTCGTTTATCAAAAAAGTCGAATAATCTTGTACAACACCAGGAAAAAAACCAAAAACGGAGACCATAAACATTGTTTCAAAAATACTACCAAAGAGGAGTAAATAAAGGAGGCCAATCATCAATAAGCTATTAATTAAAACATTTTATCAAAGGTCAGAAAAATTGAAGCTCAAAATTGTTAGCAGCCAGTCACCAAATAATTTTACGCTACAGAAATTATTAAAAATTTGTTGCAAAATCAGCATTTTTTTAAAAGACGCAACCAGACTATTGTGGGGAAACAAATTACTTGTATTTATTTCCTGTAATGAAAATTGCAAGAACAAAAAGGTACCTGTGCAGTGCTAATACACCACAGGGTAAATTATTTTTTAATTTTCGTCATCTTATTAGTTAGGGAGATTACAAAATTAAATTACGTGAAACATGGTTTGCAATATTTGCCTGCAAGTCCTGCCATTGGTAAAATTTCTATTACCGATACCGAACGTCAGGTTTTTGTATTTGATATTTTAAAAACTTACGTTATGGCTGAGAATGCAATGTCACACTAATATCAGTGGAACTTTTCGTGGGGCATACATTAGTATTAATCCTGATTAACATTGGCGAATTTTCGGGAAAAAATATTTTTTTACTTAATTCGATTTTTACTAACTGCGAATATTAGGCAATTACTTAGACT
>UXSR01005701.1:18192-37219 GCA_900604375.1 Mesocestoides corti
GTTTTGCGGCTTTCTCTAATTTTGCATCTGTTATATCAATTTTATGACCTTCCTGCTGGTCATAAAAAGTATATTCATTAGTCGGTTTCGAGGTATTGCAAAGCCCATGCTTTTTCCCTGATCTTAGCTCCTTTTTAATGACAACAATTGCCGGCGGCATTGCCCTCTATATTTGAGCAATCTCCCTTGTATGTATTCTAAATTGGTGCACATTTTTTACATGCCTATGTGTACATTAATTACGCATCTGCTTCTTTTTGTGCTTTTTTTTCATTTTTGTATTCAGTATATTCAAAAGGTGGATTTTAAATAAGCCTACTTTTGTATTAACATATTATTCTGTTTATGTGCATATTGCTTTGAATCCATAATTAGTGTGAAACAAATGCATTTGCAGAAGGTGAATCAGCTTGTCTTACATTTCGTTGGTCTTTTTTAAAATCACATAATTTCCTGTACTGACAAAACTCTTTTGTCCATAGACTTTGTGTTCTTTGAAGAATCAGCATCGGCGCCATATCAGATACGGAAAATCGAAGAACTCAATAAGGTTACCGCGAATGAGGTAGATGTCAAAGTAAAGTGCTTCTATCGTCGTCGTGACTTACCCTCACATCTGAACGAGACGCATCCCCGTAATTAATTTTAACTCATTTTTAACTCTCCAGAAGATCTTTTAGTCGAAGGGCTTTCTAAGGCTCAGCTGCACCAGCTAAGTCATCGTGAGTTGTTTATTTCTCGGCACGTCGAGATTCTTCCTGCTACGCATATTCGCGGAAAGTGTAATGTCACTATGCGAGATGAACTCTCAGAAGAAAGTTTACAGTCACTGTTGGACAAGGAAGATACCTTCTTTTTCCAACTTGTTTACGACCCAACTAAGAAAACTCTCCAGGCAGACAAGGGGTCTATTCGAGTTGGAAGTGACTTTCAAGCGACGGTTCCCGATCGAATTGGTAATTTGATGTATTATTATCTTTTTCTACCACTACTTTAACAGACTCGCGTTTCCTAAATTGAAACCACCTTCTCTTATCTGATTCCCAATAAATAATTGAGGAGCGTATTTCTCAGTATTGTCACCACAAGATAATCATATATCAGGTTAGCTCGCTCGATTTCATAAGTCTTATTTTACTTGCCTTCGTTGTCCTAATGTTCAGTCTAAGTTATCGCCGCGTTTTATGTGCGGTCTGTTTGTGCAGTCTACCAGGATTTTATGAATCAGTTTTTCTCAAAACATTTCATACACAAAGCTGTAGTGGTGGCTGCTCAGTCATTGCTGTCGTTCTTGTTGTTCATTTTGAACTCCAGTGGACACATCAATGCTTAATATATGGGTCATCTACGCATAAGATTTTCATAACTAGTGCCTCAAATTGATTGACTTGATGCATTATCCCAGCTTTAATGTACGAATCCATTTATTGTGCAATTCTGTATTTCTTCCATTTCCCCCAAACGTAGAACCTTATCGGGTCGATACAAATCACAGGACACGTGAAACAGAGACTCTTGTTTGGTCTCCACCACCGCCTTCCACATTGTCCCCCACTGAGATTGACGCCTATGTGACCATGTGCAAGTCGCTTGCAACTTTGGCTCGCGCTTACTATCCGCCCGCGAGTTTACGACAACCGAGCCTAGTAGCGTCTGCTGCATGTGCTTCACGAGGCACCACTCTCCAGCTTGCATTAGACACCCTGCACGAAGCTGGGTATTCTATTTCAAAGGCACTTCAGATTCTGGCACCCCCCCATCAGGGTCCAGTTCTTCGGTTAGATGAAATGGAGGAGTGGTCAATTGCAGAGGGGAACTTATTTCAGGAAGGCCTGCAGAAATTTGGAAAGTGCTTTCATGACATCCAAACCGACATTCTCCCATGGAAGTCCACCAAGGTATATTATTCCTAATTTTTTCCTTGTTTTTTTTTGTGGAATTAGTCTCAAGAATTTTTAAGTCTTTATTATGTACAAAACTCGTACTTTTATCGTTTTAATTTAGCATTGTGGCACTAAATCGTAAAGCGATTTAGCGTCTTTATGTAATGCCTCATAAATCCTTCGTAATATAAATCGCTTTAGTAATTGTCCAACGTGGATTTACAGTTAACGGTTTTTGTCAGAACCACAGGCTTGGCCTCCGCGTCTATTCACAGACGTGGCAGTCTGACACTTCGATACCCAGTGATAACGCCTTGTATTTGATCGAAGCGCGCTCAACTCCGATTTGCGCTCTTATCGCTGGCTTCGAGCAGAGATCACAGAGACTCGATTGGAATATGCCTGGTTAAAAGCATTTAAGCGTGATTAATTGTGACTGTTTTGCGCCCTGTGGTTAGTGGCGAAAACGTTTTATTCAAGTGACACTTACAGGAAGGCGCTGTTGACTCGAAAATTTCACCATTTCACAAATAATTGAATTTGAAAAAGGAGACTTTGATTCAAAGTCAAGGTTAGATTGTGTAGGTGTCAACTATTGCTTCCTTCAAACTCCTTTTGAGTGCAAGATAGGGTCACTCTGGTTTCAGTCATGAGGTTACTTATCATAACCGAGCCTTTTGGTTAATTTTCCCAGAGCCTCGTTGCTTTCTACTACATGTGGAAAACGACGGATCACTACTTCCAGCAGAAGCGAGCTAAAGCTATGGGAGATGCTGAGCACAAACTGAAGCAGATATACATTGGCAACTACAATAAACCAAATCAATCAGTCCTCTACCCCGCTAACCGACCCGACTCGCCCCCTGCCTGTGAGGGATGCGACTCCACCTCCACACCCACCCAGTGGTACGCTTTGGGTGTTGCGCCTGCCATTCTGAAGGTCTGTGCCGATTGTTGGTCCTATTGGAAACGGTACGGCGACCTCAAACACACCTCAGTGGCTGGTGAGCGCCAGAATGTTTTTTCCGTGTTTAACTTGCTTTCTGATTACTCTAAACATGCGGCCCAGCTATTACATTTAGACTCCAGGAACACTAACATGCAATAAATAGTTTTGTTATCACAGTCTGTGCCCTTTTCCCACGCCATTTAATCATGCACTGCGTGTTAAAAGGCAGTCGAGCAGCTTCAAATTTAGCATCAGGCTTAACTTAATGCCCCGAAATCAAATCAAAGATTTTATTTGCGATTGAAGTGGAAATGGCGTACTTTCGTACCAAAAAGTGCTCTACAGGTTCTGGTCCCATGTGTCGTCCTAAAATTACGTGATTTAGTCCATGGCTCAAGCTAAACTAGCTGATCCCGATCTTAATTGTGTGATTCCACTGGGTACATTGAGTACCTTGGGCGGTGGCAGTTGACTCGGTAGTACTTCACCTGGTTTCGTCCTGCACACCAGAAGGTTCTATGGGGGGCGTCGATGGATATTTCATCTCGAGACCTGAGCGAAGCCTGCTTTTTATTACCACTTAACCGTTCAGGCTTCGAACGAACGTGTTGGCTACATACCGTTAGAAATATATATGTTGAGAAAATTTCGAGACATCCTCACTGGAATTTCGTGTTGGCTGGAAACTTGGGACAACACTTTTATCCTTCGTGCTGTTATTGGAAGATCCATTTGCGCAGTCTCCGGCCGCTTTGAGAGGGTACCTTGACAAACACCAGGCGCTGACTGCATGCGAGAGCTGTGTGCCAGTCGTTGGTCAAAATGACGACAATAGTAGTGCTCGCTTTTTAGCCCCCTTTCCTGACGCGAAAATTGGTAGACCGTCAACCTGACCGAAATGCTCTGTGGGGCGATATTGCCCAAATCGCGGATCTTGTGGGTATGCTAAATTTGTGGCCGAAGTTGGAAAGCACAAGCATTAACTCTGGCATTCGCGCTCTGTAGGTAATACGTCAGAGCTATGCGCTGATTTGAATTGGCATAAAACAGCTTCACACTCAACGGCCTGGGTTCAGGGCCTCCTTTTCCGAATATTATGCCTGTCAAGGACTGATTGCTTTCAAGAAGGCATAGTGAGTGAAAGTCCTTTGGTGCCAACACCTGTTTTATTGTGTGGATGTTTTTGGAATCGTCTAGGTGGCCAGATGCGTTGATGATTGACGTAAGGTGGATTTAGCGGTTCCCCAGACGGGGCCGAAACCCGTACTCTTGAGCCTACTGGAGAATTGCGTCTATTTGTTTGTGCAAGTCATGTGGCTTGTCTAATTATGCTGACACTGCTAGAATGCCAGTCAAAGTGATATCCTTCTGTCAGACGTTAACTTGAGTCGTGTTGATTCGGAAAGGAAGACGGCTGTATTAAAGCAGGTCGTGGTGGGCATTGATAGTTGATGGTGAGCGGGACTCGAAAGCCACTTCTATGTGGTGACGAGCGTCGGCTAGTTCAAGGGAAGCAAAGCATACGATGCCAGTTATTTTGGACGGAAGACCGGATTACGTGACTGAGTGACCTTAGCCAAACACCAGGTGATTCACAAGGTGTGCCGATAGATTGCTTTTAGACGGCATCTCGACTAACACAGTCCTCTGACGTAATTTAGACCTAGGATTTGACGAGGTACGGAAATATGTTTGTATTTCGCCACGAAGTCGGGGTTCGTCGCCACAGACCTGTGACACTGGCATGAAGATTAAACTGGAGACCGACGAAGTGAGGGAGATGACTGAAGCTGCGTCCCACTACAGTCACACCAGACAACCATCGATCCGAACGTGATGGACTTTTGTCGCTCCAGCATATTGTCCACGACTATCTCCAGTAATTCGAGGGTGATGCGAACTGGGCTGACTGCCTTGGACCTCGGCTCGTCATTGAATCGGAAGTGCTGCTGCTTATTGATGTTTGGCAGGTGCGTCTGGCAGCACTTGGTTTTGCGGCGTCGAACTGCTGATTGACCGGCTATTGAAACTCGCTCGTGGTGACATTGGGCGTCAGCAAGGGGTTCATGGTTGACGTCTCGTACATGTTTTTAAGAAGTAGTTGTGCTGTATTGTAGGGCGAAAAAAGACATGCGCTTCTCGAGCACTGTCGTCAAATGCACGATGCGGATTTATTAGGAGGAGAAGGTGGTTGTAGTACCCGTACAGCTCCTCTGGTCGGAGTTTACAAAACAGGAACCGTAAGCTGAATCAGCTATGCTGTTCTCGATTCTATTGAATCAGCTTTGCTATTCCCGATGCTGTTAACGCGGGTGCTGAATCATTCCGATGCGCGAGCTTCTCCGTCAGTTGCTTGAATAGCTGATCCAATCCTTTCTGTTAATTGTTACGTTATAACAATAGTCAAAACACGTCCCAAAGCAGAAGAGGACACTGTGATGAGGACTCGATGTTTATATCGCCGCCAACCAAGAAGGAATAAACTAGTGTAGAACTGAAGTCAGATTTGTAGACCTCATAACTGCTCACTTATAGGTTGTCAGAACGCCCTTGAACTGTTGTGACAAAATATCATGTAAGGCAAAACTGGTGAGTATCTCAATAGTGAATTGGCGGTTATTTTAGAAAGAACATTGACTTTTGGGAAAGGCTTAATGTGCAACATTTATTCCTGTCCAGTTATTTCGTATTCGCTCCTGAAAACCATTGCTGGAACTTTTTTGCGCCCCCATTTTCACAGGCCTTAACTCTGTCACGATGTCTTCCAATTCCAATGTACTGAATACCCCTTTTGTGCCCTAAACTGTTGGCTGCGAAGTGAATCGGTTTGAGCTCGTTCTACCACCACCAATACTACTTTACGAGCGTTAATATAATAATTGGTACTTGCATGTGCGTTTGGTTAGTAATGACGAGATGATTCGTTAAAGGTGAATGGAATTGCTCTAAACCCAACGTAACTCATGTCCACTGCTTGTGGTCAAACCCTGTGGGCTTTTTTACTTTAGAAAAATTGGGTTCCCTTACCTTGGTCTACAAGTGCCCGATGCAGACGTGTGACGAAGAATTCGAGGAAAAACCCGAGTTGGCCCTTCATTTGGACGCGAAACATCCCCAGTATGGTAGTGCCTGTGCCAGCCAGGTCCACCCTACGCCCTCCACTCGCGTGTCCTCCTTAATGCTGAAAAATGCCGCCGTCAGTCGAAGTAATTTCTACTTCCTCGCCCTCCCGACCCTGCGCTTTGCACGGCGTCTGGAGCAGACCCTGACGCGCAAACGCGGTCGTAGACCTTTTAAGGCGATTGTGACCGAGGCGGGGTTAAGGGAGCGGGTGGTGTCTCGCCTGTCCGCTCACCCCGCCCTCGTCCAACGCCTTGCCTCCGTCGTCTATAAGGGGGAGAAGGCGAGGCAGCCGAACCTTGATCCTGCCAGGCGACTGCTCGCCTTTACTAGCAAATTGGGTGGCGAAGACGAAACTGATTCTGCCCCCAGGTTGGTTGGACGACGCACTGGTTCAGCAAATCTGCCAGCTTGCAACTATTTTTATGCTCTTTTTCTTTATTTCAGCCAAATCGGTACTTCGCACAATTCCTCGAAACCCTTCTTTGAAAACCCAGCGCCTACCAAAGGGCCTTGTGGTAACTGCACTTGATTTCTGGCTCTGTGATTCTATTATCGCCACGCATCTCATTTACTCGTGGTGATATTTTATCAGCCAGTTTATTTTACAATGGCTCCATAACGCAGCTGTGAATTTAATTGCTCATTTAACCCCGTAGTAACCGATTCCTCGTAATTAGATTCGTCTTCAAGCATTGCATTCGTGGTGGGAATGCCTTCGAAGTGCAAGGTGGCGATAGTTGTGAGCCTAAGTGCGTGGAGGTCACAGTTTCGTCATAGGGTCTTACTCACCCACAAAGATCCCAATTAACTCGAATCCGCCAGGAAACGAATGATGCACACCTCAACAGCCGAGGAGGCACAACAGTTCTGGCGGACCCCAGTGGCCCTCGTGCCTGCCTGCCCACATGTGTGTCGTGCCATATCCCTTGAAATATCGGAGGGCAGTTGCCCTGCTGTGTGTGCTGTCTTGCGGCAATAACAACATGAAAAAGTGTGTTTGTGCGTGGGTGCACGGAATTGCGTTTCGAAACCTTGACATCAGCGAGTTATGTGGGGCATTTTTGTGCAAGTTAGCACCATGATCTGTGGTTAGGGGATTCGATGGACAAAAGTTACGCCTAACTCCGCTGTTTAGCGACACGCATGTTACTGACGGCGCTGGACGCATTGCTCTAGCCTAATTAACAAATGGCAAAGAATCAAGGTGATTTGACCATCATTTGTGCCATTTACCTGGCTGTCGTTCTGTTTCTTTGCACCCTTCACCTGTCTCACTTTAAGCTATTCACTTATGTGGTTTGCGTCGATCATGTTGTAGCCCGTCGGCGATGTTCTGTCATATGTACATGTTTAATTTTAGGCTATTCCAAGTCATTTTCTGAAAAGGATGTTGGCTTTTCTCCCACATTAGCAGATGGAGCCAGTGATAGCAATTCCCTCCCCCCTCTCTCCGTTTCCAGCATCGTGGCCTCGCCTGCGAACCCCAGTGCTGAAACCCTCATGTTCCACGCAGCCAAAACTCTAAAGTACACTTCTACTTTTAAATTGTAAGTAGTTAAAATTTAGGATTGTTCACAGATATTTTAAATCCTTGTAGAAAAAAGCGGCGAGAAGTAATTCCCTCCAAAACTTTACACCGGCTTTGTCGCCGCCCTTGCTCATCCGAAGCCCTTACCAATGATCTGCATCCAAAGTCAAAAGGAAACAATCCGCATCAGCAACAGTGAAGTTGAGCCTTTTCTTTGAGATCCCCGTCAGCTCCGTAAACGGCATTTGTATATTCCAGTTGTTGATTAGTACTCTCGTGTTCTTGTGACAGCCAGCTTGTCACGCATAAACTATCTACTTCTCACTTTATCCTGTGTGTACCTGTGTCTTTTTTTATCCGCAATGAAACATTTAGTGCAGTTATTTTCAGTGGCAATCGTTGGATTACTACAATGAATACAAAATTTGACGTGATCTGATAACCACGGTGTATAACTTGTCTGCCAAATCCTTAAAGCAACGTCCCGGGTTACTTTGGTATTTTGCAAGTGTTTTTATCAATAACATTGCATATTAATTGTGATTAGTTGTGCTTTTGGCTACTGGGAATAATAAACGCGCTCTTGCCAGATTCCGCGACGGACGAGGGTGGAGTGATTGACCGACTCCCAAATGACGCAGCGTAGAGGTACGGAAGGCAGGTCAGAGTAGAGGCCACTTGCAGTGGATTTAAGCACCGAATTTGTATTTTTTTAATGCCAAGTGTACCAGCACAAACCACCGGATTCGGTTTCCGCGTAGTCACCTTGACAAGTGACGCGCAAGTTATTGTGTTAGAAAGTGTTGCCCCCTTTGGAAATCGGCCCACGTTTGGTTCGGGTGGGCGCTTTTGGGTTTGATGTCACAAACAGGGAAGTTCGTGCATTTGCGGACTAGAACAGCGTGTCAAGTGTGCTGTTTGAGTTGCCCATCTTGTAAACGCTGTAGAAGGACTCAAGTATCAATTTACCGCAGTTCTCTGCCGCGCCCCATCTAAAGCGAAGGTCGTCGTGCTGGCACACTGGGACTGTGACGAGGTGCCCTCTCACAAACCCTGGATTTGGTCATGATGGGTCCGGCGATCCCTCTGCAGCACGCAGGCTGTGGCCTTCACTTTGGGTGATCAGAGAAGCAGGGTATTTCCAGTGTGCTGCCTCTGGCCACTGAAGGGTCACAACGCGCAATGCGAGGTTATTGTTAAATTCCAAACAAATTTTGGTGCTAAATTCAGTCACTTAAGCTCACAGACAAGCCGGTTTTGATAGAGCACTGCGAATGGATTCGAAGCCCTGAAGACGAGAAGTCAAACGACAAAACCTTTTTGCGTCTGCTAGTTGCAACCACATTGACACCACGCGCCTCACTCTATCTTGCAGTCGCGTTGATTTCGTGAGTTTTGACTCAGAGGCGACGCGACCATGCCTGTGACCACTGTAACTGCGCTTCCTGTGTCATCTGCAACCTTGTCACCCACATAACTTCCAGCATGGAGTTGACATTAAACGCCAAGTTGTGAATCCAGACAGGCCAAACGTAGGGGCCGTCCCAAGTCATCGCGGCTACTCACCGCCCTTGCTTATTAAGCGTTTGCTTTTGTCAACAAGCACATCTTGACCGACAATCCACGCACATTCATGCATTATGGAAGAACTGCATCAGAAACAGGCAGTAAAACCAAAGAAACTGTTCTTGAAACTACTACGTCTTAGCTAAGCTAGTGAACGCGTTCATTCTTTCATGTCGGTAATATTGAAAGAATAACTCTACGGGACTCGAAGCTGTTCACTCATGGCTTTATTCAGTGTGCGTGTACGTTGTGTGTCAGGAGGCCAATATTCAGCTGTGCCTTCTGCCAAATTTGCATCAAAGAATAGATAAACGAACGGTAAGTGGAATAACCGAGGTTTCGAATGAAAAAAATGTGTAAATGAGTCTTCACTGTGAAAAGACATTCGTGTTAATGTCGACCGCCCTCCCTTCCCCCACACAAGCAAAGTTCTACTGGTTTGATTTGGGATTTGGCTGCTTAAGGTAACGCGTTATTACAAACTGAGTGTGTATTTTGCTTTGGTGTCCTGTGGCATGCCTTAGTGAAATATCGAAACAATTTTCCCCACAATGATAGCGCATTTAGAGATTGTGTGAGGACGGCCAAAGTACATATTTTGACCTTTCCCAACCGATGTCCTTGAAAATGCCCGTTCCTTCCTCGACAAACCCTTTAGGCCTCGAAACAGGCTCCAGCCGCGACTTGTTTGCGAGGTGCAAAAATATTCGCGCGTAGCACATGATGTCACCATGGATTCCCATGTTTGACTTTGGCAGCCAAATTGGCGCTACAATTAATATGCAATTGCAGGAGCCCAATGTTCACTTTCTCAATGACTTGAGTACTCAAAGACCTTTCACCGTGAACGTTTTACGTTAAACCTAGTTTGCGCACAATTC
This sequence comes from Mesocestoides corti, assembly GCA_900604375.1. Taxonomy (NCBI): domain Eukaryota; kingdom Metazoa; phylum Platyhelminthes; class Cestoda; order Cyclophyllidea; family Mesocestoididae; genus Mesocestoides; species Mesocestoides corti. The sequence continues at coordinate 28,123 of UXSR01005701.1, forward strand.
CACCTGGCTGAACCATTTTATTGCCGCAACCAATAATATCATGGCAAGATTGATCTTTGAAATATCTACGGTGCCTAGTATCTCCACATCAAGCGAATTTGTAGACAACTTTATAATTCCATTTCAATTAAAGTGTGACTTTGTTTTGCCTGCATAGACGTAATTTAAAATGAAAGTACTATGTATGTGAACTTTATCTGATCGTGTCTTGATCCCTAGAGGGAGTTTTGAGTCATAACCTTATTGCATTATGACCAAGTGGAAAGTATCAAAGTACACGCCATTTCGGCAGTATCGTTTGCTTAGTCGAGATTATAACCTGACGGGACTGCTTGGAACAAATTTCAGGCTATATGAGTGCACAATTTTCACTAGTAGCCTGCAAAGATCAGTTTGTGAATGATGTGAAATCACAAAATTCCTTTCAATGCTTGGCTTGTGTCCAACAGGAATTAATGTACTCAAAAGGTGCGGCCTTGACCCACCCTCAAACAGTACCGAGGCTCATGTGGTGGTTCTTAGTCCCTATTGGCTATTTCGCCAGCGCTTGACTCAGTTGTCGACTTTGGCTGACTGGTGATTGGTTGGATGGCTAGCAAGATTACTTGGACACGCTCAGGAATGAAATTGCTACGCGCGCTTTTAGTTAACATCGGGAATATCTCTCCACGTACGAGCTTTATTCACCTCACATGATGCAATTAAGATTGTAGAATTTAATTGTAAGTTGTTTCGATAATTCTGTATCCCACCTGTAAAAAACCTAACACCTACGGTGTTTTCGCCACTCTTTAATTCCGCGTTTTCCAGCCGATAAAATTTGGTTACTCATGTCATATTAACCTCAAATTCCAAAGGCTGATCCACTAACAGGCGTACAAGGTCTAGGAAACACAGAAACTGCCAATGTGCGGCGCAGGGAATGTGCACTAATCGATGAGGTTGTTTCAGCGTTGCAGAAAACGACCTGTCGTGACTTAACTCGGCATCAACCTCTCATTAGCAGAAAGCGCATTCGGCATCCAAATTAACAGTTTTAATTTCACCTGCATGGAGCGGATAATTGGAGTCCCACGTCTTTGATGCACTTATCACTTAATTGTTTACACTCTTCACATTATTATTCTGAAGCCATAATAACAGTCGTGTGTGGGTGCCAAGACTTTCAAATGAATCAGCTGACCAATGTCTCCGTGCATAAATATTACCTAGCATTTATTTATTGTTTTCTGAACAGTTTTTTCCCGTACTTAAATACATTTGTGATAAACAACAATTATGAAAGTTTTAACAAGACTACAGTCTTCAAAGCCATAACCTCAATTGTGTTACAATTCAATTTTGTTGGTTTAACAACGGCGCTTATTTACAAATGAGTAGTTGTATTCGCAGCTATCAAGTTAATGGTTTTAACTCCTAATGGTTTTTTACACATTCCAATTCTTCTTAACCTGGCTTCGAGTTCTTTATTCCACTTTTTAGTCTACGCTATGATTTTTTTAAGATTATCACTGCATTGCAGATTCTAGTGTAAGTTGATTATGCAATACATTTTTATGTTACTGAAATTCAAACACTGCAATCTGAGTTTCCATGAGTGAGAAAGCCAACGTAAATGTCAGTGATATCGTCTCCCTTATTTTGTCAAGGATTGAGCGATTCTACAATTTGTAAGAAAACCGCATCCATTTGCAGAAAACGGTCCTAAATTAGTCACTGTTATATATCCCTTTAATGCCTGATCACTTTTGTTCAAATGTTTGTGACATTGGTTTGAGTAATTTATGGTGGAGGTTTAATTTTTCGCTATAACTTGGCTAAATTTAGAACAGTAGTGTTAGAAACTTATTGCTATGCGTATTATTAAACCGGATGATATCGTAGCACATAACGTTATGCAATAGGTTATGTTATTTCATATTACCATCCTGTTCCTCGTCAATAATAAATGAAGTTAGTGGAATGCGTGTGTCTCACCGCACTTTCGTGACTGCGAGTAGCGGGAAAACGCCGTTCATTGCCATTTTGAAGTTTTACTGTCACTTTCAGGCATTGTTTATCTCTACAACTGGCATCGGACCTGGAGAGAATAGTTCAGCCTTGCAATTTAAACTGGGATAAACGGGAAGCTTTACCGAACTTACGTATCTCAACCATAAAATTTGTGCGTTCAGCTATCAGAGTATTGCATAAATTCGAAAACATTTGAATACCTGGTTATTGTGATATTAAATATTACTTTCTGTTTACCTTCATGTTGCTTTTAACTAACTACGCGCTAGAAAATTGTCACCTGACACACACACACACACAAGCACTCGCACTTTTAGAGTACAACGCCTGGAACGATTTCAGACAAAAAGACACCCACGAAGTAATGGTCGAAGTCAAGTGGATTTTGGTGATTTTCTAAATTTAGCGGTGCAGGATTTCTTCGAACGTCTAGACTTCTTCAGTCAGCCCTGTTACAAACAGATTTTAGCGGGTCTTAGGCACGCTGACGAGGGATTCGCCCGAAACACCAGACTGGCGCAATGTCTCCGGGTGGGCCTCGGTTTCTGGGGCAAACCGATGGCAACGCGTAGGCCAGTGCACGAGTACAGAACTGGCAAGGGTGTGAGTGCGGCTTGGTGGGCAGGGTTTGCGAGTGGCTCATGCTCAAATCAGGCCTCTTTTCCCCCTTTCTTATTTATTTGTCATGCCGTAAAAAAACAATCCTTAAATATGTATTTATGATTTGCGAGAAAAGTTTGTTCAACAGTAATTTTCTCATTTATAATACGTAATGCATGTGGGCCTTAAATTTTGCTTTTGGTTTCCGCGAAAGCCGAGGTCTGTGCGGAAGAATCTCGCCAGCCTTGTACCTTGGGCAGATTCCTCATAAAGATCCGTTTGTAGCGAATTTGATGATCCTCTCTCCATGAAGAGCAAGTATCTTTACTAATAAGGTGATACACAAGGCGTTGTGTGGTCCTAACCTAGTTTTCAAACGATAATACTTGAGCATCCTGACATGATTGGATTTCTTGCGTTTTCCACTCTTCAGTTTAAATCATTCACTACATGACGTCGAGATTCGAGAAAAATTGACTGCATTCGAATGTTACAATGAAAATTATGATGAATAACATGGATATGAGAACCTGGTGTACATAATTTGGCATCGTCTTTTCAATTTTTTGCCTCCGGAATTGCCTCGCTTTCTGTCGGGAAATGTAGACGGTGATATTCGGTATAGAAGTTATGGCTGCATAAGTATAGCATTAGGATTGTGTCTGATGACATAAATAAACCAGAAATTGGCTGTACTAATTCGTGATTCTGACCACATACTTTGAATCACTACCAAGCACTGATGATCAAAGAAACTTGGAATCAAGTCAAAAACCTTGAATAAACTGCTTAACATTAATTTTGGCTTAGTTGTGACTTAGTGAACAATTAAAACCAACACTCTGAGCTTTCATTTGCACATTTCATGCTCTCCGGCGTGACCTCCCATTGCTGAGTTGGATATCAGTCTCGTTACCGTGGTGTAATGTCTTGATGTAAGTAATTACTGCCTAGGCTAGAGTCGGGTATGATGTCCTGTTATGCAAAAAATTCATGAAATTTTTAAACAATTTACTTTAATTTTTCTAAAGTCACTTGCCTGCTTTTGCTTAAGCTTACACAGCCACGTCTTACACGCGTGCCGGGTATAGAAAAGACTATATTCTGACTCAATCCCTCAAGTTTCTTAGAAAGCTCCTAGAGCAGCAAATTAGGCAATGAAATTTATACTATTCAATAATTAAATTTACAAAATATCATTGAAACCTAGTACTTTTTCCTATTGCCTGAATGCCCATATTTTGGGACAAATTTTCCGAAATTGAACTAAATGGAGTTACATTTAAGGTGAACAATAGAGGTTGTCAAAATCCGGTTAACTGTAACCAAGTTTTTTTCTGGCTTATTCTGGGAGTGACAAGCTTCTTTAAGTGATACAGGCTGTAGGACTGTGTATGTGGATCCCCAAAAAGTAGCAGTAGGTTTTGCAACTATTTACTATTTTTATTTGCCGGATTTCAGCTTATTTTAAGATGATTTTTTGCAATTTAATTTCGGAGTAGAGAGTTTCTTGCCGGCTTCAAGGGCTTCCTTAGAATTTCATCCTCCTCTTCCTCTTCAAAAGTACTACTCTTTGATAGTTAGTTTTAACTTTGGTGTGAGGAAGTTCATAAAATTGACTTCGTTTGCGCTGTTTCCTGCGACAGCTCCCCAGTGCCTTTATGCCCTTGTGTCTCTGTCCATGAGAGCTTCGAAGACTTCTTGCAACGGTCTCAATGCTTAGATTAAGTAAATAATTTGACCAAGAATTTGACTACAATTATTCACACATTTCTTGGGTCCTTGAAGCCTACGTTTATTAAAACTACTTGACCATTCATTACCCAAGATATGTTGTCACTTTCATAAGTTTTGGTGGAAGTCGGAGTTCTTCAGATTTGGCCAAAACACTTAAATTTTATTGTGTACGTTTTTCGTGTGATCACAGCCCTATTCGAGGGAACCTCCAGCTCTTGAATTCTAATCATATGCTTGTCTATAAAAATTGCATTAAATTCCAAGCCTCTTGAACTTTCGAGTTCATTGGTCAGCTATTTAAAGAAATTAGCCTTTTATAGCCTAATATGTAACCATCATGAAAACGATTCGATTGAGCCTTAGTAAACGTATTTGGAGTCAACCGTGATGGATACGGCTTTCTTATCATTTTCCAAAAAAATAACAAAAAAGAGTTCTTCCTACGACAACCTTGTGATCGACAACAGTGTAACTACAAAATTTGTTCATTTTATAAGAGAAATATATATTTTTAAAGAGTTGGAACGGTTTTAAACTTTTAGAAACTCGAATGCGGAAAAAAGTCCCACTTTCGCCACCAGTCTGTACTGGTGGGGTTTTCGAATATGCGGCCTCTTACGTTGAAGGTTTGAACTGGCGAAGAATATCCACCTCGTGCTCCTTATCTGAAACTGACCAGATTTCCCTTCTGTGCGTCCTCTTCATAGGTCTTGCCATACTTTGTATCCTTGTCCTGTCGGATTTCTCCGTGTTAAAACTGTATCTACTACACTGGAAGTGCCATTCTTCTCGCAATCGAGCCCCCTCACTTTGTCAACCTGCCAATGAAACCCTACTGCCTACTGAAAAAACTAACTCCAAAGAATCTTTGTCCCATATGTCGATCGGAGTCATGGTCAACTTCAATGGGAAACTGTCATACTTGCCTTACGTCACGCAGATGTCAACGCTCACTTCGTCTGAGGCACACAGAGGGGCAAATTCAACCGCATCGTTAACCGTTCAGAGATCTCTGATTAGCCTAGAATCGTGTATTGGGAAGAATGGAGTAGGGTTTGGAGACGAAGAAGACAGAACGGGCATACCTCCAGTTCCACCTCAACCCCTAGAGCGGAGCAAGCGAATTCGAGCGCCCCTTGTTCTCATCACTCTGCTTACCACCGTCGCGCTAATGGCTGGTACGGCTTACACATGCTTTTTGGCACAAAGGATTGAAACTACGGCTTGCGGGTTAACAAAACACGCCAAGAAGGTCGTGATCTCTGCAAAGTTGCTCACGAACTCCCTAATTAACGAAGCCTACACTATCATTATTCGGGTGATAGGGGAAGACGTCTCACCAAGCAATGCGAACAGCTACCTCCGACCGTTTGTTGAAGAAATGAAGCACATATTCGGTAATCAGGCGATGCGTTTGTATGCAATGGCTAACGATCACACTCCCTCCAACGACTGGTTATGCCAGCAAACTGCCTCCAATCTGCAATATTTCGGCACCTTCCTCCACCGCCTTTCCTCTTTATTTGCTGTCGCTCCCGTACTCAGCAGTGACAACATTAAAGCTGCAAGGGATATTTCCTACTCCTATATTCACGAACTGGCACGCCTGGCTCCACATCCACTTTTCACGACTGTCTCAAATAAGACACTTATGTGGCGAACTATTCAAATTCTAAATTACACCGCAGAAGAGCTCTGCAGACAGCACACCTCATATTTTCCGACATGTGCTGATGTTGAATCTCACTTTGAAATGCTTGTCAGCAAGGTTGACCCGTGGCCAAAATTTGAAAAGGGCCGTGACATTACCAGCGTTACCTCTTATATGCAGGTTCCCCGACTATTGAACTCAAAGGCTTATGTTAAAAAATGGCTGCCTTTAGCTCAGGATCCAACCGGGAATATTCCCTTTCTTTTTGATGAATTTCTTCTTCGCGAGATTAGAAGAGCGAAGAAAACAATAAACGAGAATCTTGAAAAGCTGCCTCGAAAATTGGCAAAAAAAATGGCAAACAAGCATTTGCAAGTGGCTCGCAAAGTCCCCGCTGTTTTGACGGGAATCTTAACCTTATTTTTGGCTATTTTCTTGGTTGTTGTGTACGACAACTGTAGATGTAGCTATCGTTTGCAGCATCAGCGTGAAGTTATGGCGTGTGCGCGAATTAAACGGTGCCCTTTGTTTTGTCTCAGGGTGGTGACATTTTTCGCGGCATTACTCTGCGCCACAGGAGTGGCATTGGGCGTCCTGGGAGGTTTCGGCCAGGATCAGATTTGCAACATTCTCTTCGTAAGGTCGCATCAAGGGGATCCTTGGCTTCATTATTTGTTAGATAGAATTTTAAGGCGGTCGCCAGCCTTGACTGAGATACTTCGCATCGAAAATCTTCAATTACAGCTGCCGAAGAACGTACTTAGCACCTTGGATACCAATTACACTCCAAATACTCCACCGTTCCTTCTGTCTATCGGTATGAACCGCCCAGCCAACCTTACTGCCCTATTGTACTCTGCGTGGTTAAATAGGACGCTATACGGGCTGTGGTATAGAGATGTCTGGCGCACGATGGAGCGAGCAAATATCTCATGTAGAATTCCACGAGTACCCCTTTCTAACGTCTTCGATCAATTTAGAAGAGCAGTGATGCTAGATCAGACGTTTGATGATCTCTATGTCGGCAACACCACTGATTACCTGCCTGAACCAATTAACGATTATTATACGAGAATAGGTCTTGCTTTGAAAGTAATATCCAAACGGGGTTTCACTGACGCCGAAAAATATGCTACATATTTCACTGCAATTGGCAATCTAATCGCCCACTATCAGCTAAAATTCGATCAAGTGGCCCAAGCGCTGAATGTCATTAAGGAAAACAAGAGGATCATTGAACCTCTACTACCCCTCATTAAAGTTGGTGATGTTATTGTTAGCTACCTATCCAATAAGTCAAACTCTGACTTGGTTTCCCAATTCACCAATAACACCGCAGAGATTTGGCTGAACTCTCGTCTTCCGATCGATCACTACGTTCTTCCGATTGTGTACAAGTTACTTGACAGACTTTTCCCATATCCTACTCTTCGACAGACCTACAGACAGGCATTATCCCCTATTTGTCCCACTGATACCGAGAATCCACCGCTTTTCTTAGCCTTGAGAAACTTTGGTTTTGCTCTTAGTCTTTCCTCCCTCGCCTTATTAGTAGTTTGCGTTGTCCGCATTTTCATTCAGCGGTAATAGCACTTCCTTCCTTTCATTTAACCTAAACAATAGAGAGCTTTTTATGTTTTTGTTTTGGTAATTATTTGTGACTATTCTGCTTATCCAATGACTACAAGCTACATCAGTACCTTAATTACGTTACCCAAAAGCAATTGTGGTTGTTTTAAAACACAAACTATTTTGATCTACCAGCAAGAATGTCTCGAACTTTTTGCGTCTTTAGAAAACGCCAATTCATGCACCCAACTAGCGTCCACCAGACATAGGAGCTGTCTTTCAGATGCTCTCTGCTCTCCGCATCATTTGCGTGCTTTCCCACGCGTGTCAGTGGAGAGACGAGCTTGGGCAGAGGGCGTTTCGCAACGCACGCGCGCACTTAACCTCGAGGTGGCATTGATTTGGCTAAGATACAACGTTATCCACACGGGCACGGGAAGCATGAATGTGACTTGGCTTCTAAAGCAGGTGGGTAGGTAAAACTTCCCTTGATCGGCAGCCGCTGCACACAGGACGTGGTATTATAGGTCTGGGGCCTCCTCTCTGAACACTGTAAGCGATTTATTCACCGTATTGTGGAGATTAAGGTGACAGTGAAACAAAAAGGCACTGATGTTGCTGCCTGTAGTATCTGAAAAACTCATCGAGAGAGAAGCTAAACGACCCGATGGTGCAAGATATGCCTGAGTGCCACAATTGGAGGACAAAGATGTGTGAGTATCACTGGCTCTTGAGCGGTAGCACTTGTGCACCGCACTCACTCGTGTGCAGTCAACACGACGTAACTCTAGCAGCCGTTTAGTAGTTAAGACTTTTAAAAAACGGATTTATTTTGTTTTCTTTTCCACAACAAAGTAACAGAAATTCATCCCTTCAAAAAATATCGATGTCCTTCGTTAGTAGCCCTGATGGTGTGCAAAATATTTTGAATTATATGAATTTTCAGGCCGCTTCAGCATTAAAGCTGCATACAAGGCTGCAAACATTACGCTCAATCCAGTGATACAAGGGAAGATCAATTTATTGCCATATAAGTTTGTAATACACAAAATGCAGGAAGATTAGTATGAGTTTTAAAAAGCAATCTCTCCAATTTCATGCACTTTCAATTCTAGCAAAACGATAACTGTGAGAACTTTTGAATGTAAGCATTCAAACGCAGATTGCTGAAAGTTATCGTGCTGAAGGTATTTGTTGTTTCACAAATTCTCCATTGATAGACCTGCCATCTTAAAACCATCAGCTTGTTCTAAAGTTCATTTACTAACTCATGATGGTTTCAAATATAACGAATGCAGCCTGAAGGACTCAGGAATAAAGAAACCGAAGTGTCGGCTCAGCCGGCAGTTTCAAAGTGCTTTGGCATTAACCTAACATCGGATGGCCAAGATTTCGCATCTGCTCCCCATGTCCTTTACTAGGCCAAACAACAAGACAGTTGTTGCTACAAAATCGAGACCGATTCAACTGTTAACAGATGAGTTAAGCCCCAATGTGATTGGCAACTTATAATTCGACGAAATGTTT
>UXSR01005702.1:0-31711 GCA_900604375.1 Mesocestoides corti
GTTGTCGGCCCGAAAACCCAAAGAAAGTAGCTCCAACTCCAGCCCCGATTGGAGCGACTGAGACAATCATCTTAAGTAATTTCACAGACAACTACATGACAACTTTTTTTTCCCAACTGCCTCCTTGACATTTGCATAATTTTTCTTTCATTTTGTTCTAATATAAATTATTACTTTTTGCATTGAACTATCACAATTTAGCTATTTTTTCACTCCTTTTAAGAAATGTACGATTTTGAAATTATTTGTGCTTGGACTTGCTGCTCCCGAATTTCGCAAACAAAAGTTCCAATTGTTTGGTCTGAAGTAGATTGATGATTGGTGGATGCGATGGTAAACTGACGTCCAGTTCTTGGTCAACGCGTGGGTTTGACGCGGTGTCAATGTCTGGTTACACTAGACAACCGAACTCTTTAGCATTACTTGTTAATTATTTTTGCTTTTACATAATCGTGCAAGTTTTAAGGATGTACGTTGTGAGTTGGTTCGAACCTATTACTTAAAAATACACTTAGTTTAGTCCTTCTGGGATCAAGTCGGCGAGAGCTCAGCTTTTCACAAAGGTTGGATTTAAAAATACGGTCATACGGTAATTTTGGAAGGCCAGCTCAGGGAAGCTGGCGTTTTTGTGGGCCCCAGCATGTGGTCTCGAACCACGCCGGGGCCACGGAATTTACCCCGGACCGATTACACTTCCCTGATACCCGCGATGCGGAAAAAGATCGAAGAGGACGTGGACACAACCGTTTGCTTCAGAGTTCAACCACGTTGGTGTCGTTGTGTCGTGTGTGTGGGGTTTGCGCGTGTGTATTTGTGCCTCGGATGTGTGAGTCATACATGCGCTAGCATCGAGACCTAGGTGTGGGGGTACTCCAAGATAAATATTCGTGCTAATGAAGGGGGAGTTGAGGATTCGCGCGGCTGGCGACATGCTGCGACAAGGAGAACCCTGTGTAGGAGGTGGAGCGACCGGATTAAGGGGTTGAATAAACAGTGTCTTTCTTTTGCCGACTATGAGGGGAAGCGTACGTGTGGAAGTTTATCCGACAGGTTTACTGCAAGTTGATTGGCATTTGTGACACCCCTACCATTCATTGTTTGCTATTCACAAACCCTTGATAAATGCGCCTACGCACGCTTATGAAGACACCGTGTCTTGCATACATATATGGATGCTCAAAACGAACCACATTAGATCAACAAGTGTGTACTGTGTAGTCCTCACATTCCTCATCATTTGAAACAAAGAGTAAAAGAATGAGGGACTAGGAGCCTGTCTTGGCGTTGCATTGTGCAAACTGTGGTTTTTTATTTTCCGATGCGTATTTGGCTATGATAGTCAAGAAAACGTAGCTTTCGATCGAACTGTAGAAGTGACCTCTGAGGTGTAAAATCCGTTAACTAACCAGCATTTCTGATAATTTGTTATCCTAAACCATTTAACATTTGCAATTATTCCAACATTTTGTGGAAATATTATGGCACTCGTAATGGGAGTGCCAATTCAATTGACTACTAGTAGGCAGAGGTGGTAACTTAAATAGCTACTAAGTACAAATACCGCACAAAATGGATGCTGGCTTTGTGAAAAGGTGAATCAACTTTGGCATTCATCCGTGAAATTTTGGTGAAAAACACGGAGGGTGGGGTGAGTCATTCTTATGCTCGGGCCAGCATGCACGCAGAACTCACGCGCACGGTGGCCGTCAGTCCACTACGGTGCATTCACGAAAAAATCGATTGAATTTTGTTCGCGCACGCTTGTAAACTGCGTCCGCTCACCAGAAAAAAATCGATTGATTTGTGTGCGCTCACGACTGCTTACTGTGCTGGCCAGCTGCTCTCCACTGCTCACCCCCTTTGTACAAAGGAATTAACGAATATTTTCTTCTAAAAGGAATTCTGAAGGGTGGGTCATAGGTATTGTGCAGTCGACTCGCGATGTCCTAGATTTGGGAACATGGAAGCTAGCACTTGAGAGTCGAGAACCGAAGCTAGTTGAGCGAAATCGGAACCAAAATGCGGTATACTTGGCGAAATTTGAAAATCGAGGTGGATCGGGTTTGAAACGGACGATGGTCAGGATATATGAGAACAATGGGGGGGCCAAGCAGTGTAACGATCAGGCCAATGAACGCGTCAGAGGGGATTGGAGTTGGATGCGCCCCGGGTTTGTTGTTTGGCGGCGTCTCCACGTTGAGGAATGCTGGTTTGATGCGGTCAATAGATACGGCGTCTTCTATTCCTTTTCGTTCGACGACGAGAACCTTTTCTTATCGTTTGTGTTTCAGGTGCTCCTCTTGATTTTCACCGGCAACCTGAACATCGTCGGTATACGAAAAGCCAAAATCTAAACCAGATAATACTTGGTGGATGAAATGCTGAAAGGTTTGAGCCGCGTTTCTTAGGCCGAAGGACATTCGCACGAACTCGAACAAACCGAATGGTGTAGCAGTAGCCATCTTAAGGATATCAGATGGATTGAAAGGGATTTCATAATATGTTCGCACCAAATCTGACCTGGAAAAAATCATGCTGATTGGGTATTAGGTAGCGATCAGGAATTGTTACTGCGTTTAAGGCACAATAATCATCCCATGGCCGCTATCCACCAACAGCTTTCTTGGGAACCATATGTAGCGCAGATGACCAGTCACTGCCTGACCGTCGGACCATGCCAAGCTGCAACATGTGTTCGAATACTTGTTTAGCCGTTGAGTATCCGGTTGGGGAGAGTCGGCGTAATCGGGCAATAACGGGGCGACAGTTTGTCAAATTTTGTGAGTGACATTATACCGGACCTCGGTTTCCCGGTGATTTGGATTAACTAGATTTGGCTACGTTCGCAATAAGGCCAAGTAAGGTCCGTTTTCAACTTGTAATGTTGTAACCTGAGAAATGGCTGGCGTAGTTTGCGTGGGACACCGTACGGATAGATTTGTTAGGGGATCTATTAGACGCTTGTTCTTAAGGTCAAGCAGGAGACCAAAGTGGTTGAGAAGATCTGCACCTATGATCGGATGGGTCACCGCGGCGATAATGAAGACCCAACGAAACTGGCGTCGTGGTCCCAAGTCGAGCGTGAGGGATTTCTACCCGTAGGTGGGGATGGGGGAACCATTGGCGGATGAGAAAAGAGGAAGGCGGTATGAGGACCACTCTTCAGAGCGCGTTGGAGGGACAACGGATATGTCGGCCTCTGAGTCGATCAGGAATCGCATACCAGTTGACTTGTCGGGTAGGGAAAGGCGGTGGTTTAGGGGCCCATTAGCAGGTGACGCCACTACTGCCGTATATTCTCCTTTCCCGACCGTGCGAGCGAGTCTGAAACAGCGTACCTGCAAGTGGGCCTACACTGTCGAGCTACGCGGTCAAAAGTTGCATGATACCAACACAAACCTCGGGACGACGAGCATGAAGAGGATCTTCGGCGAGAATGTGAGCGATTCCGTCTAAATGAAGTTCTGTGTGCTGTTCGCCACAATTACATTAAAGAAGAATCTGATTTGCATTTTGACAATATGAAGAGTTTAGTTCAAATGGAAAATGGCTAGTAAGACAATCGCGGTGGCACCATTTAAGTGAGATCAGATTTGAGCGTTTATGGCGACCTTGGAGAAGCATCTTTGGCAAGTTGTAACGTCCTGAAACTACTAGATTCAGGAGCAACTGATGGGAAAGAACTGACGAATCTTGGGCAGATCGAGTTGATTTAATATGGGTACTGATCAGAGATGCCAATTTTTGAACTAAATCGTTGTTTGGACAGGTTATTTTTTAAGGTCCCAAGATTCCCAGCTGCTTTAACTTATTCGATCTCAGTTAGTTTCCAAAATTAGGGGACGCCGCATGAGTAAACGAAGGCCCTACGACTACAACATCCACAGAACCAGCAATGCGTAAATCTAACCAAATAACAGGAAAGCCATTTCGGCCAAATCGATCCTACATCCAGAATGGCTGTATTCTATCATGACTGCGTACGGCTGTGGTGTAACGCACTAACCCTTCTCTTACGTGATACAGATTTCTTTTGCTAAGTTGAAAAACTGTCGGCTGGATGCATTAGTTTATCCATTTTCGTTGTCACTCACGGTCAGTGACTACCACCATCACATCAAGCAGTGATCGGGCATTTCCGCTCTCACTTATCGTTCCTCCATAACTCATAGAGCCTAGTGACGAGTTTTTTCATCTATAAATTGGTGACTAACCAATAGTCTGCTTCTAGTGGTGTGAGAGGTTTAAGATCTGCGCCCTAGTTAACAGTCAAAGGTTTACTTGAACGCTGTGACTAGAAAGTGGGCCTGTAGAAGCTAGACTTTTAGTACTACCTTACCACCCTACAGTTAACAGCCCGTAAAAGCCCAAGAAGTGGGGAACAAGGGGTGACAGAGGACACGACCGTCTACTAGCGTAACAGGCGAATGCTAACAAGAGCCAATAACAAATGAGGGTGAGTCATTGGCTCACTCGAGCCATGATACACGCATCACTCACGCGAGGTGGCTGTCTGTCCACTACAGGCCTACCATTCAGAACCTCTGACTTAACTCAGCTTCAACCCATCTGCCTCCCTTCGCTTCGACGCGAAACTATCAGGCGCAGATGAGCCTCTTAATGAATTTACCCCCTCCTTTGCGACCTTTGACGACAACAATTCTTCAGTCGCAATCGAGGCACCTTGACAGACACCATCATCTTGTTTCCCTAAGCTAACCAAGTCTCTCCCGAACAGCCGTGCACAGCGACCTGTCCACCCTCATCCCTTCTTTCTTCAACACGAACCTGCAAAATGTGGTCATTTCTTTTTACAAAGCTTTGAACCAACTACAAAGTGAAAAGAAAACTGTCGGGCGCACTAATCCGGTGGCTCCTCCTTGCCGATGGTGACTCGAACAGATTTGCGGCTGATCTGAAAGCAGAAACAAGTGAAGCGTGAGATTGAGGCAATAATGAACGAAAACACTCATCACTTAAATGTGATGCAAATTCACTTAAGTACCCGTAATCCTACAGCTCACAATTATTAATAACCCAGGCCTAATCATGTTTGGGAAGCCACCGCCGTCACAGGGGTCTCAAAATACTCCCCTACCCATCTTATATGCTAACCGGCTTACCTTCTGAGAACCAGAGGCTGACGTCCGAATGGGTAAAGCTTCTATTGCACTGTGATCATAGGTTACCATTGTTGGAGCCAGCTGCCTCAGTTCGTTGTGTTTCGGCTTCGTGGAATGCATCACGAGTGAAGGATGCTTAGAGGTAAGTGGCGGAGGTGGCGGTGGTGGTGCGGGTGCATGTGGTGGCGACGGGGGTACAATCTGGTCCGGGAAAACTGGCACCATGCTGACAGGGGGTGAGGTGGAGACGGGTGGGGCTGGTGCGGGAGTGGGCGGAGGAGGAAGAGGAGGAGGAGTGACGCTGGTGGCTGTGGTCGTCGCGTCGATGAACTCCTCGGCAAAAGGCGGACCTGAGATGGCCGAGTACGCCGAGGAGGAGAGAATATCGCCTGTGTGCATGGACCCGCTCGACCACATCTCCTGCCCCAGTGCACTCGACGGAGCCAGCAGGAGGGAGTCGCTAGCCGTCTGGTTGCTCTCGAAACATCCGAACTATGTGCAAATGAGAAACAGTGGTCAGAACGTGCTTAGAACCAACATTAACTGTCTCAGTATTCTTCACAGTTCTGCGCCTCTTCGTGACTTCTGTAGGAATCATTCAACTTGCATACTCTTGTATACGATTGAGTCATTTTTACCCAAAGCACTGGATGCTAAATATAAACATGTGCGTTCTCGTGTGAAGACTAACTTACATAAGAATTTGAAGAAATAATTTCCCACATTGATATTGTGTCTGCATCTCGTGCACTGTTCGAGTTGATTTCCAGGTTCTGACCCTGTTCTACATCCTTGCTGTTGAAGGTCGTCAGCAGTGTGGTCGCCGTGCTGCGTTCCTCGCTGGCCGACGGCACACTCGGCGGTGGAATCTGGTCGTGGTAAACACAGCCATCCGAGGCATGTGGAACATTGGTGCTCCACCGCAGAGGAATCGCCAACAGCGGCGATGACGCCACCTGCTCCAGACGAAAGCTGAGGTACTCGTCACAGAGCATTCGAAGGAGGTAGCAACTGCCGAAACTCAATGCCGAACGAAGCGTTAGTTCACGAATCAGCAAGGAACTTGAAAAGTAAAAAGAGTACAGAATGAAGCCCTTGCCAAAAGACCTCAGCTATCTAGCCACGCAATCACCACAGCAATTTGAGCTAAAGTATGGAGGATAAGTACATTACATCTAGGAACTTTTGAATAGTAAAGACCCTGTATAGACACCTGAACCTACGTGGAGGGCACGGACGTGATGAGATTCGGTTACGACACGCAGGTATACCGAGAAACGGAAAAAGTCCCACAAAAACCGACATTCGAGAACTGGATGGTTGTGTGTGCGCACTTACAAGTCTCAGACGTGCACAGGTAGAAATTTCTCTCCATGTTTTTTTATCGACAAATCTCGGACAGAGATGACGGATTTGAATTAACACGATCTACCACTCCTAGCTATCCTTCGGTGAAAGGAGTCGACAAGCCTTTTTCGGGTACTTGTGAGTGTATGTACCAAAGACGTTTTAGCGAATGGCGCAGAACACAAAATGACCATCTTTAGCATAACCTGTTCAGACAAGCTTTTACTGCAAAGTCTACTACTGCACACAACTGCAACGGAATGTCTATTATGTGTACTGCTTACTATACGAGAGCCTGGAAGTGGAACAAGAGAGAAAGATATTTACTTACCAAAGAAGACTCAATGGGACGCCAAAATCTATATCGCCCGATGGAAAAGCCACAAAAAAGTCAAAGAGGAGAATGACCAGGCGTGATTCTTGCAGAAACCAAAAAACCATCGCCTTTTATAATCTACTCTACTAAACCACGTTTGATTGAAAGAGTTTGACAGGTTTGAGTGCTATTGCCATTACTGACAAGTAAATCACCTACCCATAGGATGGACTATTCCATCGGCGTTAACAACTAAACATGGGACTTGGTTGGCGCACAGATCACTACTCTGTAGGATGTGGACACTGAATGTGGGTTTCCACAAATCGAAGGGCAACGCAAATCGTGAGAGAGCCAATCACAATACAGCAAATCACGCAACGGAAAAGGCCGTGTGAATAAAAGAATTAAAAGGCTTTTTTAGGTGGTGAAGTAGTGAAAGGTGGTAATAAAATCCAGTCTTTAAGAAAAGAGTTAGACGTCCAGCTAAAATGGCAACTTTTGAATAAAAGTGCAAATTCGAGCATTCAAACAACAACACTGCCAATGACATGCACTTTTAATGACTGAAGTGCAAATCGACTGGAAACCTGAGATTGTCAGCCTGGAAAATCCGTCAGGACGATTGAATCGTGTCGATCAGCATATCGGTAAGCACTGCGTAAAAACGACTTTCTCTTCCCTACCTCACACAAACATTTAACCCCACAATTTAGATACTGTGGACTATTATATGTGGAAATGAAAGAAATTGGTTGTCCAATAGACCAAATAGGACAAAAACGTGAGCACGTGCGTGCAACGGCAATAAGCGTCTTGTTGAGGGCAGAGGCATGTTGGCGGGACCACAGCGTCAAGCTAGCCCGGTTGCGCTACCCTGAGTGCCCGCAAAGGTGAAGACCGGAGAGGGCAAGGCACAAGCGTCTACTAGACAGATCAACCAAGTGGGCTAGTAAAAATGCAGACGTCTGAAGGGTCGTACGGACAAAGCGGGTGGTAGTTGCTCTTTGAAGTTAGGATAGCATTAACCTGAGTTTGTCAACATATCCCATTTTAACAGTTTGGCCAGGCATTCATCAATTCACAAGTTTGTGCAAAATCAGCATTGAACACGTATTGCGGCTGATAAAATACAAGAAACTTGTTTGAACCCTTTAACTCCTACACAGCGGATCAACCCACAAACTACTGGATTGCAAATGTCGACAGTATCTTTTATCAACTTGGAGCATAGCGCCTTGTTTATGGCGAGATTTTTTCAGTTTGATAATATTCTCGCATTACAAAGAGGGAGCTTTTTATGTCTGTGAATAATTACTGCGGTATGGGCAGGCTTGTATGAGATTTCGCTGGCTTATTTGTTATGCAGGAGTTAATTCCCACGGGTCGCTCTGCTTGATTTTAAGTCCGAATCTACCCAAGTGGTTTGTTTAAATGATAAAATTTTGACCGAATTCGCATCATTGAAAGTGGATAACCACAATTAATTTTATTACGATGGGCTGACAAACTATCACGAGATGTTAAATTCGAGTGTCGATGTTGAATGATTTCGACCACACTCGAAACTCATGCGCACTATGCATTATGTGTACTCCAACCAGGCGTTATTTACCTGTAGTAGTTCCACACGAGCATCAGATGTCGCGCAGCATTCGCTCTTTTGGGACCGGAAACTCGACCCGAGAGTCCACGGTGGACGACCTTGTCGAGCCAGGCAACCCAGCAGTTGAGGGAGGCGTTCGATGAGAGCAGAGCCTGCAGTTCCACGTGCAGCTGGACCATTGTGAAGGGACATCCACCTCTCTCGAAGGCACCATCTGAGCCTTCATTGTTCGAACAGGGGGACGACTTGCGACTCCTACAGCCCGGCAGGAAGGCAGGCATGCTCTCCTCGCGGTAGAAGGCATCAGTGCCCGTGACGACGAAGTTGGCGAGAAGGCTGTGCTCTGAGAACAGTGTCCATGAAGGGAGACAGTCGCTTGCCCATGAACCCTGTGCCTGGAACAGAGAATAGCAGCTGCGCCTAGTTTGTGACTTGTTTATGTACTGACTATGTCAAAATCTATCAAGTTTACCATCTGAAACATAAAATATCCTAAAATACGTGTAAGAAATGCCATGATTTCAAAAATTTTATCCTTTATAGACGGAGGAAGAAATGAGTTTTGAATTTAGAGCCATCTTGAAGGTCTTCAGGCTTGGAATTTGTCGCAGTAAAGTCTATCCATCATTATCTTACGTATCCTCGCCTATTTACATGGGTTCAGTCGAGTTTTCTGGAAGCTACGTCAGCCAGGCCCACCAAACACCAATGTTCCATCGCCTACCCGTAATAGCTGACTGTATAATGTCTGTTGTGGGCTCCAGCATGTGGTCTTGAACCAAGTTGAGGCCACGGAATTTACCCTGGACCGATTACACCTCCCTGATACCCGCGATGCGGAAACAGATCGAAGAGGACGTGGACACAGCCGTTTACTTCAGAGGTCAACCACGTTGGTGTCCCTGTGTCGTGTGTGTGTGTGTGGGGTTTGCGCGTGTGTATTTATACCTCGGATGTGTGAACCATACACGCGCCAATATCGAGACCTAGGTGTGGGGAGACTCCAAGATAAATATTCTGGCTAATGAAGGGGGAGTTGAGGAGGTGGAGCAACCGGATTAAGGGGTTGAATAAACATGATTCACAACACGTCTACAGAGGTGGATTTCTCAAATATTTCTTAACATTAATAGATGGCTTTCAAGACACGTGGCCTAGAATTGTGTAAGCCTTACCTCGATGCTCTCCAGATCGAGTTTCGAGATGTCAATCTTCATTTGTTCGAGACGCTCCGGCGTCTCCAGCACTTGGGCGACAGCTCGACTCAGGTGGGCGAGACCGATTACCCTGCGAAGACCCTTCACAAATCCGCTGATGGCGGCCAGCTTGCAGTTTATGAGTGTCGGACTCAAGTGTCGAATAGCCGAGCGCAAACAATGCTGAAAGTCAGAAGAGTACACGCAGCCTCTGAGTGCAAGAGATACTGGACGGTCCATCGGTTGATAAAAAAATCTTATCGCTATTAGAGACGCTGTCGAGTGCATTTAAAAGTGAGCTTACCTACCTTCTCGGTGTTTCGACTCCTTGTTTATCACATTTAAGTACGTGTCACGGCCTAAAAACCGATATAAGCTTGCCTATTAGCGATAGGGGAACGTCTACTGACAAACCCCTGTGCATGAAATTCTCCTGCTATCCGTTTATCTCAATTTGGACTAGTTCACCAATTTGTGTTGGTCGACAACTACATTAGTCATGCACCCGCACACGACATTGACACGTGGTCGAGGCATCGAATAAACGGTTCTCCTTCTCCTGTTTCAACTCTTCCTTCGGCACGTTGTGCTGTGCCGTGCGGTAACAAGATGTTCTGTAGTACACGAAAACAGTGTTGGGCATCCACGATACCTCAAGATTGCTCATCGTTGGTTTTAGGCACTATTTACACTCATTCCCCAACATGTGTTTTATTGCGCTTCTTATCAGATCAAGGTCAACCTTGACTCGAATTTGTTTCACTTTTGACAACCCACTCCGCATGTGGTTGAAGTGATTAAAGCTGCCTACACGAGCTCTGGTCTTGTTCTTGTATGAGCGTGGGAAGGTCGGCACCAGCATCAACAAGGGATCTGGTACCGTTATTTGAGTGGTTTTCTCTTTGTTACGGGCAAACATAACAAAATTTGGCGACGCAGGTGAGATGGGTGACAAAGGGATGGAATAATTACTCAAACGGCTACGTCAATGCCTGCAGATCGCCAGTCATCTCAGGCCGCTCCTGCCAGTACGCCGTCAATTGACGGCATCACCAACAGTATCTCGGCGTTCTCCTATGATCCGGAGAACCGCGTAACGTTCGAGTCCTGGTATCGGCGTTACGAAGACCTGTTCCGAGTCGATCTCACGTCTCAGGTCGACGCATGGAAGGTCAGACTCCTCGCCCGCAAATCGGGTCCAGCAGAACTGAAGAGATACACGGACACGATCCTCCCCATGTTCTCGCTAGACTTCACTTTTTGAGAAACCGTTCAAAATCTCAAGCGGATGTTTGGAGAACGTGACTAAAACTCTCTGCACGAGCTCTGGTCTTGATCTTGTATTAGCGTGGGAAGGTCGGTTCTAGCGTCAGCAAGGGATCTGGTACCGTTATTTGAGTGGTTTTCTCTCTTGTTACGGGCAAACGTACCACTCACCTGAATTCGTTTGACCATAATCCTCACGGTGTGAAGCAACGAAGGCGGCATCGACTTGAGGCTGTCGCCAACTATAATCTCTAATAGGGTCTGGTAGAGGGCGCGATCTGCAATTTCAACAAACTGACACAGGCACTTCCTGCTGTTGAGCAAGGCGAGATGCACTTTGCTTAGCCGGTTTTCGTACGTTTTACTGCTTTCGCCTTGGCTCTAAACACGGATAAGGCGCCAATTAAGTGGCAGCTAAAAAGATGCTTCCCATAAAAATAGGTTTAAACTAGGCGTTACTGAATCACGGCCCAATCGGTCACAAGGATTCCAAAATCTTTGCCAAATGTTTCTAAGTTTTTCGAGTTGTGGCGTTATGATTGCCTGGTAGACTTCTGCACAGTGGCGTTCGTAGAGTTTCACAAAGTCGATGATTGCCTCGTGTTCTGTGGTTTCTTTCGAAATGCGACTGGGATCGCCGTTACCTTCCACGGACAAATCCATCGGATAAGACCCTGAAATAGCCTTGACTATTAAAATACAGCAGTGAAAATGTAGCCACTTCGCAGCCAAATAATCTGCCTATTGTTTTTAAAACAGATATAGTGACTAGGATATGATTTAACTGTTCTGTACTCGCGTTTCCCACTACACATCCGAGACTGTGGTATCAAGAATTAAACTTGAAAAGCAGACGAAGCCGACTGTGACCTTTCGAGACTAGTACCTGGGATGACTAGACAGGAGGCGAGTGAAATGATAAAATGTTTACTGAGACACATAACAGGACAAAGTGGTTCCAGCACATCTTCTTAAATTTGACTGTCCTGAATCATCTAGTGAGAAATATTCACTAGATCACCTAACCCACTGTGTTTTAATTCAGAATATGGGGAAGGATATCTTAACAGATCACCTTCTGAGTACACAATGGAATGTCACAAATCGGGATTAGTTTAAATTTAATCTAAAACTTGCTTTATTTCGTTTTTAAACTAGTATCCATGTGAACTTGCTGATAGAATCACAAGTGGAAGAGTATTCATAATTAGTATTCTGAACCGGACTAACAACGGTGACTCCAACCTACCACAGGTTAGGTTTAGATCAATTCCGACGGAATGACAAAGGTCTGTGAGTCGAGGGAAGCTAAAGTTGTGGTCGCTGCCTGAGCCGAAGTAGAGCCGGTCATCGCTATCGCCGGTCTTGTCTGTCAAGCACACCAGGCACCTAAGATGGTGGCAAAAAAAATTCAACACGGGTTGAAATTCAGCCATTTTGACCTCAAAACAGAAGCTGAACGGGCCAATCAAGTGAAGAGTAGCAACGTGAAAGTCATCAAAATGGTTTTCATTGGTCGGAATTTGGGTTAAAAGAAGTTACAAGCGGGATGCGACAGCTGAAACCAAAATGGTCCCAAGTAACGGTTGGCTTCTTCTAGCTAGAACCACGTAAAAGCCAGGGAATATTTTCAGCGTAATAAAATGACTCAAACAGGTATTGCAATTTCCGAAACTAGAATTCCGCTCACGGACATCTGAATGCAAACGTAAATCAGTAAAAGATTTGTTTTAATTTGTGGAAGTGCCTACAAAAATGGCAGAAATTCGCCTCTTTTCCGGTCTTTTTCGAGTTGTAAAAAACTATGAATTACTTAGAACAAGTGAAGTAATCCAATTAGTGTTGATTCGCAAAGCAGTTTGGTTATTCCACTTTTGCACTAATCACAACCCATCATGTGTGTAGTAAGTGTGCACATCACAGAAAATTCCACTTGGTTACTCTCGTTGACTGGGATCAAGGCATTTCAAAATGACGGCCTCCTCATTCTTTCAATTTAGTTTGTAGACGTAATCTGTCGGTGTGAGAGATGTCAGACTCTGTCGCAGTCTCTGATCTTGTGCTGAATTTCTAAGTGTGTGATAAGGAAATGAAATCGAAGCAGGCAAATTTGATCCGTAGCCGCTGACAAGGCGTCCCATCATCCAATTATGGTTGGTGCAATTCGCCCGCCACCTAAACTTACGATTAGCGACTGTTTATTAAAGATCTACACCTTTTGATGCTGACGATAGGTCCTAGGGTAACCGTTTAACCACTGCTACGTGGTGTTTCTTTTTTTTCAAATACTCAGTGTAAATTTTAGTCAGGATATAAATGCAAAAGAGTAAATCGTTCAAGTGGTAAGTAGTAAAGTCGTGCAGATGGCTGAACTTTGTGCTAGATCCAGTAAAACATTGGTCATTTTAGCATGCCAGACTTGTCCGTCCACCAAACACTGACGCCTGGACCACGAAGCGGACTCACCCAGCGTCGATTCCGGCGTCGGTAACTTCTGTGTCAACGGGGAGCTTCCCTCCCTCTCTCGAGGTGCTGGTCCAATCGAAGTCGGGCGGTGAAATTCTCTGCTGCTGCTGTTGTTGGTTGCTTCCGGTTGCTTCCCAGGGCTTCCACAGCCCCGTATTCTCGTCACTTGATTCCCGTTTTGTGGCTGTCGTGACAATGAGCCAATCAGGGTCGCATGCATTCTCATTGATGTCGATTTGGTAAAACCATCAGTACCAAAGCTATCTAGCCAGTCGCACAGCTTGCACTTTAAGATCAATGCGGCCAATTGGAATTTGAAACGACAGACTTCGAATTTTCGTTCAGGTCGTAAGAGGCTAATACAGCTTTATTCAGCCATGTATTTCGATTTCAGGACTTACAAAGTCAGTGGTGAAAGTTAAGCTAAAACATTTCAGCCAAGTTAGCTTCTTTAAACGAATTTCCATGAGCTATTGCTGGAAGGTGACGCCTGAGGAGGCAATTGATTCCAACTGGAAAAATGTAAAATATTGTTAGGGATCTAGCATTCCCCATGACACCTCATTGTGGGTAAGGATTTCGTCAGTGCTTACACAATTCCCCTAATCACACCACGATACCCTACCGACAACACCATATGAGTCAATTCGACTTCATCCATCAGACTGATGTCATCCTTAACTTATACAAGTGAGCACGCTCGGCCTTTAGCTGAGACGTTAAAAGCTCTCTGGATAATCTCTTGCCTTGTCTTACATCAGCGTGGGATCGTGGAGTCTAGCGTCAGACAAGGGACCAGAGGTACCGGTTTTCTAGGCGTGTGGATCATGGTTACAGGCAAAACGAAAAGCTTTTGACAGGGTAACTTTACCAAACGTATTTCCGCTCTCATCCTTAAAGATCAGACTGGTTGACCTTGGCTTTACCATCGTTGGAAGGTCATTTGGTGCCAGACTCGCTGCACCCTCTATCTGGGATGTGGAACCAGCGACCGGCAACGGCTTGGTTATGCTCGCAACGATGCGGTGACTGTTGGTATTGCTGGTTCCAAGGTACGCGGGCTTTATGAAACTCGAGTAGACGCCTCTCTTGACATCGTCTGTTGGCGCCGGTCGTGCGTAGCTCGAAGTGCCGTCAGACGAGGTGCCGTCGGAGAGGTTAGTTCGAATCGATCGGAATTTCGAGTAACACGCGTAAAAACTGGACACGCCGTTGTTGGTTGAGGTAATGGGCTTAGTCGAGGCTGGTGCTCCCTGGGCTGAACAGGAAATACTTTCAGGCAACTTCTGAAACCTAGAGTAACAAGATAGCATGCCGACTTTTAGATTATGATTAAACCAAACGTGAATCGTGTTTAGTCAAGCTCTTAATTCGATCGTTCCGCCTCCGACACAGGGTTCCCCTTTTTCGCAGCATGTCGTCAGCCGCGCGGATCCTCAACCCTCTACTCATTTGCACTATCTTAGATTATCCTCACACATAGGTCTCGATATTAACACGTGTATGACTCACACATCTGAGGTATAAATACACACCCTCAAACCCCACACACGACACAACGACACCAACGTGGTTGAGCTCGCAAGTAAACGGTTGTGTCCACGTCCTCTCCGGTCTTTTTCTTCATCGCGGGTATCAGGGAAGCTTAATTGGGCCAGGGTTAATTCCGTGGCCTCGGCGTGGTTCAAGACCACATGCTGGGGCCCACAACAAATCCAAACACGGCATCACCACCCCCTCCCCCCCCCCTTTTATGGTGTCTGTTGAGAAGGTTAAATTTTGTGTTGAACAGCAATGAAAAACGACAGCGACCAGTGAGATTACAAGTACCGAGTCGGTAAAGTATTTTGCACTATAATATTCCCCTACTATTTGCATGCTGATTTACACCCTTCACTGTCTTGAAGGACTTTGACAAGAAAGTACGCGTGGTTATTTAATAGTCCCAGAGACACCTTGTGCAATGAAATTAGTCATGTGATCGTGTGGTCTATTTTTGTGTTAATTAAAGAAACGCAGTAGGCTGATAGACTACCACTTAAATTGCCTGGGACATAACGTATTTATGTTCTCTCTAAATTTTCTTTGAAAACTTCGCATTTTTAGTGCAGTAGCAAGAAAGTTTGGTTACCTACCAAGCTGATGGTCGGTTTATTTTCATGGTGTTGAGACTTGAAGTTTGCTTGATGCGAATGCCATAGTAGTGGTACTTCGAGTTGCCTCTAGAATGCAAGAAAATTAGGATTCATTTGCGTGCAAACTTCTAAAAGTGCATGAATACATCTTCAGAGGCTGTGATGGAAGCATACCGTGTGCCCAATCGTCGCGTGCGCAAACCGACAAAGACGGAGCGGATGAGTTTGCCGAAGGAGGCTGGGTTCATGGGTTCCAGCCAGTAGTCGAGGCAGTGATTTAAGTAGTGCGAGTAGAGTGTGCTTCGAGGCAAACTAACGCCTTCCGCCGTCTCGTAATTTTGCAATAGCCATTGAACCTGCAACAAAAACACGCCTTTCGAAGCACGCAAATAGCACTTCTTTTCATTAGAAATTAGAATCTAACCTCCGTCATCTGTGATTTGATTTCTTAATAAAAATTACACATTTGTCTATGTACCCTACATGTATTTAAACAAGACTATGTATGCCCTACGACGAGTCGTTGACAATAGTTTGCTTATTAACCAAATAATTTGATCCATTTCCTTCGATCCCGTGATTACCCACGCAATTGTGATACCAAGGTAAATTATCTTTTAAATTAGTAGCGCTTGTGTGGTGGGTCTAGTAGATTTGAAGCATGAAATTTGTCGTCATTATTGCGAATGACGTCACATTTACCCTCGACGATATGCTCACCACCAGGTGATTAGATGTGTCGCCGAGAGCAGCACAGTTAGAAAAATTAATTTGTTAATTTTACTGCTACGTTTAGTCCTAATAAGTTCGTTACATTTCGTATTGTAAGTTATTGTAGTTGGCTAAATTGAATTAAAAACAGAGTCATTGATTTGCAGAGTGGTTAGTGAGCCAGCTTGTACATCACACAAAAGACTCCTACACGCATTAAAAATACGCCTCTCGACTGCGAACAAATGAGCAATTCTTTGTTGTCGAGTTTAAGATGTCATTAAAAATCCATTAAATAATTTCATTGTAACAGGTGCGTTAGTGTTTGCTCCTATTATAATGAAGGCATGACGTCGGTCTAACCCGCACACGGTCTGGCACAACATCGATTTTTGTCATCTGCTCAACAAAAGTGGATCATGCGAACAGCTGATTAGACCAGCCGTAGTGCAGACACGTGGCGCGCGAGAGTGCAGCCCACCTGGTCAAAAAAATCCCCTGATTTTACCAAAAATTGACCAACAAATCTCAGACCTGTTCAAGAGCTGCCTGAATGCCAACAGATCACCATGAATCCCTCTAGGACTTCTACAGCCCCTAGCCCCCGGATACGGTAGCAAGTGAATTCTCCTTGCACGACACCAATTAAGGTTGAAAGACTCAATGACGCACAGGACTACCGACGTGGAAGCGGTCTATGGATCAGGGGAACGATCATACGAATCATCTTCCACGTGAAGATACTTCACAACACATGGATGAGATATCGAACCAAACTCTGACTAACTCCAGGTGCGGAGACGCCAAATCAGCAGACAGGAAGTGCTAGTCTACAAAGTTCAAGTGCCGACAGCACCGGACGTCTTATCAAGATATCTAAACACAGATCGAAGCCCAGTGGACGAGCCGGTGCCTACCGTCTTCTTCAAGGGGAAGAGGTGTTGGGGATCCAGCATTCCCCAAGACGGCTCATCGCGGGTTAGGATTTTCCTCTTACCACGCCATTCTAGTGGGTAGGTCACCCGTGGCACCCTACTGACAGCCCCATCTGTGTTAATCCGCTTCATCCATCAGGTCACGGACATCTTTAACTCATTTAAGTAGGTGCATTCAAACAGATCGCTCGGCCTCCAGCTGAGACATTAAAAGCTCTCTGCACGAGGCAGTGGGGGAAGGTGAGGTCCAGCGTCAAACAAGCGATCTGGGGTACCGGTAACTTGAGTGTGTGGTTCAGTAGGCGATCAGATCATCCGCACCGCTCGTAAAACCCGATCAAACTGTCCGGCAGGTCTGTACACACAAGAGTAATTGTCGCAGATAAGTTGACAAGCTTGATTCGTCTTCCACAGTCACAATTGCCTGCCAAACGCGTCCGAGATCTTTTCACGGATGTTCTTACCAGAAACCGCTGTGGACTTTCGGTTGAATCGTGATGAGGAGATGCGAAGACCATGAAAGCAGTTTGGTGTT
The DNA here is from genome assembly GCA_900604375.1 of Mesocestoides corti. Classification (NCBI taxonomy): domain Eukaryota; kingdom Metazoa; phylum Platyhelminthes; class Cestoda; order Cyclophyllidea; family Mesocestoididae; genus Mesocestoides; species Mesocestoides corti. The sequence continues at coordinate 17,637 of UXSR01005702.1, forward strand.
GTTGATGATCTTCCTGCAAGTCGTCGTAAGCGCGTCATTCTTACGGAACGAAGTGAATGTCTTGCATTAGCGTCTGATAAGGAATCTGGGGTGCTGGTTATCTGAGGGAGTGTGTTGTCTTGGTTACGGGCAAAACTTAACAAATTTAAGAATCAATCAAAGCTTAACCGCAAAAAAACGCCCCCACTTACTGTAACAGGACTCGCTCGAGTGGAATGGTGACGCAGAAACCGAAGGTAGTACTGGCCAAAGTTGCTGTTCATTCGCGTGAGCATTGTGGTGGCTCCCGAGGTCACCGTGGTGTTAGATGAGGGTGTGGCTGAGACCGTCACCGCATTTGGAATGCTCGAATTGGCGAGAGTGCCACTTGTCAGACGATTGGGCTCAGCCTGGTACTGCTGCTGGGCCATCTTGGGAAAAGAGAGCACCGGCGTCGTTAAAAAAACATCATCCTGACACTTTCCAGATTTCATCGCAAATAATATCAGGCAATAATAGTACTGATGCTACTCGACGTGTCCGTTGCTACCAGGCTACCGTTCTAACCGATTCCATCCAATAGGCCGCTCATGAAAGAACTGTTTTAATTGTTCCTACAATTCATTAATCTGCAACAACACGCCACTAACCACGTGGTACTAGCTCCCTTGACTCAAATTAAAGCCTAAATGAAATCCTGAGTTTAAGGACAAGCACTTTCCCTCATTTACGTTATCAGTCCCCTAATTTTTAGCTGTCTCTTTCCCATCCAAATGCTCTTCACTGTTAAAACAGTTGCTTGAATGTTCTTAGACGCCTCAACCCTAGAAATTGAAGCCTAGGTTGACGTTTATCAGATACTCTGTTCAACGATAAACCGCTCATGAAATCCAAGGAATTTCATTTACATTCGTTCACGTCATTGTAGAAGGCACTTTTAAGTAACTCAAAAAAACGATTTGGCTAACCATAATTCGCTTGTCTGTCAAGTGTCAGAATGAATACACGTGGGATACTGGCACACTTAGATAATACATGTGATTAATGTTTTTGGGATTTCCATGGAAAATTAACGAGAAGCTATCTCGAAATAAGCCCTAGGTCCCTGGGCATAATCGTGCGATTTCAATTCAATAAATTCACGCCATCTACTTTCCGGTAAAACATTAGCACATCTGAAACCGACCCGACGTTAATTGAAAATACGCTACAGGAAGCAACTAGCAAAACTGTGAATTGCTCGTTTATAAGGCCACGAAAAGATTCAGTCAGTCCAGTTTAAGTTAAATTGAACAAAGGAGTTTAAATATCCATAGGATGTGTCATGTGTTTTAAAAGGAATTTGATAGGTTTGTTACCTAATAGTATGAAATTTGCTTTAAATAGTGTTTAGCATATGCGTGAACATCTGTAAACATTTTATCAGATGCAAATTGTGGTATTCGACAGAGCGAAGTAGCCACCTGTGTAATTAAACACTTATTTCGAGGGGATTTAATTGTTCATATCTTCGACGATGCATAAAACTGGAAACTTTTTCTATTAAATCATGATCGTCCCCACTATTTGATCATGACTGGCCATGTTTTTTCAACCCCTGGTCTCCTGTTGTACCACTTGTCCCAGTTCGTGAAAGTGGTACAGTGTGTGAACCGTCTCAGTGTGTTTGTGTGTTCGGATTTCTGCCAACAACCCATGCAACATATCTGAAGCACGGGTCCCAGGTACTCGTGCTCACGTCCAATAAAAGCGCGCGAACGACCTCAGTTGACTTCTTCGGGTGTTTGGTGTCTGATCACCTCAAGGCAGCAATGATAAATAGTTTTTTTAACGATGAGGTTGCACAATCGACATCAAAAGTAAAAACACATCAATATAATTTCCACATAAAATATGCATATAAATTACAAATACGTAAAAATTGCCAGGGGTGTACAAACGCTTACGTGGAAGTTGACGTACGTAAAAGTTCACTTGTCTCCTTAATAAAAAAAAACGATAATTACGAGTAGACAAATAGCAACGTCGTGGGTACTAATCCAATTATTTTTATAAGCGCGTAAGCAATCAATCCGAGAATTTAAAATTACACGTTATAATGAGAGCAACGATCAATAATTCCTGAATGACTCATTTCCATGGTGAACGTCAACAAATAACGCGATTTGGTGCAGAGGATATTTGACGTCAAAGTAGACGACTTTTGCTCAATGCCTGTCATGTAAAACGACTAAAATTTTCGAAGATATGTATGCCAAGAATAAATTCGCCAACAACTAGGCACGAGACAAAAAAAACATAAGACGCGATTTCACCAAAATTTGCCTAGTTATTTCTTCGAATCGGGCATGCCGGGGTTGATAAAATGGGGCGTATTAGGGTTCTGAAAAATTCTCCGGTTTAAACACTTAATAGTAGTCCATTTGGGTCCATTCTCGAAGGGTTGACTCAAGATCATGGCCGAAATCTAATGTCAGTTGCGCGCAGCATAGCTGTTGTCAGTAGCATAAAAGGGTGAAGTAAATCTGGGACTCTTAGTTGTGGGACTCCAGATAACTAGATAATGTAGCTGGAGGGTCTTGTAGTGTGAGTAAAATTTGGCCCGAACACTCAACGCTAAGAGGACCGGCGACGGAAGAGACAACCGTTTACCAGACAGCTCAAATAGTTGTCTGTCGCGCCACTGCACATGAAATATCGTGTCTGACTAAATGGGGCTGTTGATCAAATGCAGTCTGGGTGAATCTGTAAAAGTACAAATGGCGTGGTGACGTAATGACACGGCTTGCTTGGGGGAAGTACACGCGTAGGGGGTTATGAGGAGACGGTTTCGCAGGTCAATGTGACGGGGAATGCGACGACTGGGAGCGATTAGTTCTAATTCCCTGGCCAATACGTCCCCACTCGTCTAAGTTTTCCAAAAAGTCCATTTACGTAAAACATCGAGGCCCTTTTGATCAAGTTTAAATGATTGCTCTTGACAAAATAATCAGTGATTTCTTAGCCATTTTTTTGTAATTGATGTGCATAGTAAATCATCTTACTTTCCTCTATCCCAAAAGAAACGAAATCTTATTTCCTAAGAGGTATCATTTTCGGTAAATAATTTTACTTTTGAATGACGTACTTCATTCTAATGGAAGAGAACGCTGAAAGTGTGAGTGCCCTGTAAATTTTCAGAATTGAATATTTTTATGATAACTTGTACTTGTGCACTTTTACTTGTGTATTTTCATAAATTCGAAGCATAATAATGCCCTCTTTGAGTATTTTAAGGCGTTTATGTTTGATAATATGTTGAGTAGCACGACTGTCCGTAAATACGATCAGCCGGGTATAAAAATTAGCCCGTCGAGTATAGTTCAGGAGTAACCTTTTAGGCACAAAGGTTGCTGGTGAAAAGGGAATACATTTAAACTGTCAATTATTTGAAATTAAGCTCGTCCTAAGCTTTTTCCATGGCTACCGATTTGAAGTGGCTTAATGGAACATAGATTCATTGAAATCGTGGGTATCAAGTGACAATCCTGTAAATTTAACCCATAGCTTATGCTTTACCTTTTTAAATTACTATTAAACTACTATGCTACCTACGAAATCGATACCTAAATTATTTATTATGAAAAAATTGCGATCCATAAAATGGCACTGTATGGCAACCAAACAATAGTTGATCTGAATAAGAGAAACTCATACCTCACAGGCTTTATCTATGGGCAATACAAAAGAGAAAACTTTTATCATAATTATGAAACCCTTAGAGTTGGTTTTTCATGCTTTGTTACCGACGTCAGAATTTTCGACTTTGTAGCCTGGCAAATATCTTGCACCGATAATTAAGCAGGGTGCTGCAGCACCGCGTATTACATGTAACTTTTACAAAAATGAAAAAAAAACCAGATTTTGGTATAAGGAGCGAATTTCGCCTGTATCTTTTGTAAGATGGTTAAGAACCTTTCACGACCACCGCACTCCATTCCAATTTTGTAAAATGACAGTAAGATAATTTGTTGCATATTCACATTAACCCTGATAACGTGGCAATGTTCCCTGACCCACACATTAAATAAGAAGATAACATATTTATTTAAGTTTTAAAGTTTAAGATTATGGCTCAAAAAATAGTTGTAAAATCAAATTTTCCTGAAGTTGACAAGTTCTGCTGAACCGGGTCAAAAACCAAAGAATTTGAATGTATTACTTTTTGAATTAAAAATTCTTTATGCTCATTAAATCATAAGCATCATTTCTCGATTTATAAATGTCAGCTTTCCTCAAACTATCTGTATTGTTCACATTCAAAAGGCAATTCACAATTTTTTGACGAGATGGTCTATTGAAATGATAGCTTTCTAACTCAAAAAACGAAGTATTTGTTTTATATTGTTAACATTTAAAAAAACTTATCCGAGCAGACTAATGGGACTCAAGAACAGTAAAGCCGATAAGGAAAATTGTAGTTATGCCAAATCAGGAAAAACTTTTAATTCCAATGCTGTTATCACATAAAATCTCCTGAGGAACCATAAGATTGCGCTATTATCTTCTGCTTTTCGTAAGATAAGTGTCGTAGTTGAGTTTACTTAGTAAACCATGGTATTATCCAAAACATATGCTTTTTTAATGTCTCAATTCAGAAAATTATATTTCAACTAATTTACACCTTTTTCAAACCAATAAAAGACAAATTTTCTTGTGATTTTCCTGAAAATTTTTGTTAGTGGGTATAATAAAAACATATTTAGAGAAAACTTCCATGTTTTCAAAATATAAAAATGTATTTACCGCCACTAGAAAACGACATTAGCAATATATCTTCTTGACTGTGTAGTCTATTCCATCGCATCTAAAAATCTAAACGTAAAGTTATTTTCTCTGGTTAAAAATTATGACCTCTAACGTAGGTAGCCCAAAAAGTAAGGCATATTTTAACCTAAGAGTATCTATTCAAAGTCCCCTCTTCTAAATTGTTAAGCATTTTTCTTAAGGCACTAATTTTTCATTAGCGTTGTTGTGCACTTGCTAACATCCAACAGCACTTAAACAGCAAACACACGAATTCAATTTCTTTTAAAAAAACGAAAACGTTGTCTATTAGATGTAGTTATTGCTGATTATAAATCCGCCTTAAATGATTTATGCAAACATATTTTAATGAATATCCACACGACCTTGAGGTAGGGGTTTGATTGTCGGGTGGCGCGGTTAATGTGCTTGGTTGGGGTTGCGGTACTCTATCAGGTTTTCTGGGATGGGTCAAGATCAATCGCGGCAGGAAAAGTTTTTCGATGCATGTAGTTATGGGAGAGAATGGCTAGTTAAAGAAATGATTTCGGAAGGGATCGATGTAAATTGGAAATCTAATATTGTATGTCCTTTCAACCGTTTTTATACTTTTTCTCAGCATGACTGCTGTCCGATACATGCTGCCTCCCAAGGAAAACCAGAAATAGTCCGCATTTTGATAGAGGCGAAGTGTAACATCGATGCAAGAGATATAGTACTTGTGCTATTTTAAATTAACACCGTTTTCAGAACGAAAACACTGCCCTCCATCACGCTGCCATGTCAGGCCACTCTGACTGTGTAAAAGCCCTTTTATCGGCAGGCGCGTCTGTCAACGTATCAAATAACCAGTTTTGGACACCTCTTACTAATGCGGCTTATTGGAATCATCCGGAGATTGTCAAGCTCCTTCTTGACCGAGGTGCCGATCCTTTTTGGAAAAATAAAGTAAGTGTTTCATATTTGCTTGAAGCTTTACATATTAATTTCTGTATACAATAAGCTGAATTGAGTCTAATATTGGTGTGCACAGTTATGTTGGTGCCAAATTCGATTAGTTAAATGGTTAAAATATTTGCCTCGTTTATGGGGACCTCATTTTGCTTGTACTGATATAAAATAATTACAGTATATTAAATGTGTAGCGCTTGCTGTTTTTCCTACACGTTTGTCATATTTCTTTTATTTCATAAGTCCTAAATTTACCAAACTGCTTATCAATTGTGCCAATGGTTCATGTCTTGATGCAATCGCTCGTGTTTTACAAAATGTGTAATTCATGGTCTTCGCACCTTAACAAAATTTTAAAATGTTACCATTGTGTGCTTTGGCTGTAGGCTTGTAGCTTTGATCCTAAATTAATACTTTGCCTACCTCATTTTTATTCGCTGTTTTTTCGTTGATTGTTGTGCTTGATTATGTTTAAATTCATCATAACTTTGTCCCATTCTCATGGTATTCAACTGACTTTAATGCGTCCTCCGAAATCGCCCTTAATTTGCTTTCGTAGTACGTAAAGGCAGCAGCACTGAAGTCCATTTTCTTGACTGTCCCCACAGTGAAAAAAAAGAAATACATAGCTATTTCCCACTACGCTAAACGCAGCATTTCACTGCTCAATTCTCTACAATGGCGTCAGCTGCGGAAACTTGCCACCGATTGTGTAAATCAGGGCAATCAACTTTCAGTCATGTCTGGTGGTTTTTAGTCCAACTGCCATCAATCGCGCGAATTCAGGCACGTGCTTTGGTTAAAATCCGAATGCTTGTCATTAGATATCTTCCGGATTAGTAAACACTTGATTTAACATTTAAATTATAGCTTAAAATACTGTCGTTCTGCCTCACAGAATCCATGATTGGTTGCTAGCACAAAATACGATGAGCATCAAAAGATGTCTGACTGAGTAAGTGTTAAACAAAATGGCTTGTTTACTGCAAAAGTTTATTTGAATATCCATTGGTGCGTTGTCGCAGTGAAGCACAACAAGCAATCTTGTGACTGGCTTGTAGTGCTGTTTTTTTTTCTAATGCAAAGCAATCTCATCAATAATTCTGGACTGCTACTTGGTGAAAACGAAGGCCTTTCCCTTGTTTGAATTCAGAAACTTCCATTCAAGATTTGAGTCAATTACCATCTTCGTTTCCCCACTTTCTCTGTTCTTCACCCTACGTGTGAGGGCTATTTGTGGGTTATGACATAAGTTATGGGTTTCTTCACGAACCAACTGCCTCTCACACGAGCTTACATGGGGGCTTTCTCCCATTCGCCTCTTAACTAGTTTCGTGCCTTTTGTCTTACCCAGTGCAAGGGTGAACAACTGTGTTCTTTTTTCAATACCAAAATGTACTCCTTAAGCATAATATAATTTAGAAGGGTGCACAGAAAAAGCCATTCTGGCGCGATAAGATTATTGCCCTCACACGGGCGCTAGTTGCAAGCGTGTTTAAACCCTGCTAAGTGTCTTTTGCTAGGTAATTTATCGATGCACAGGTATTACATTAATGCCGTACTAAGTGCACTTTCCCAAAAGCCACGCTTCTAGTTCCACCAACTGGTAGTTTGCGTTGTACGGCGTTGGAGGTTGCTAGTTAATGTAACCTCAGTTGCCTCTCACAGCACTAGCTTTAGAATCAGATGTCGAATCAGCTACACAGTCTCTGTCCCTAAGTGGTCTCGCGTTTGTTTTCAAAGTACATTTGACACTTCTTGTCCAAACTCATGACAGTTGCAGTTCTGTTTTTGCGATATGGCGATCATCCACGTGGTGTAACCCGAATCGCGCTTTCTCGTCCCATTCTAATGTATCATTAAACCAACTAGTAGTTTGCGTTGTACGGCGTTAGAGATTGCTAGTTAATTTAACCTGGGTTCGCGGCCAATTTTCGTGAAGTTCAGTTACTCCCATCCACGCTGGTATGGTTTCTTGTGTTGACGTGCTTTTCCTTCTTGCAGGACGGTCGAAACCCATTGCATGAGCTGTGTCGCAGCAAGTCTGAGGACAAGGAAGGCCTCGTCACGTGTCTTCGGCTCCTGTTGGATCGCATGAAGGAGCTCGAGAAGACGCTCAAGTCGGACGAAAAGGTACCGTAGCCTGAAAGACATACGTCTGCACACACCGTCGTTCACTCATCTCTGAGGCTACTAAAGTTGCCCATTGCCGGAAGTGATCCTGAAGCGCACTAACCGTGATTAGTCTAGGCAGGACAACACGATTCTACTATCATTACCTCCTCCTATCGCGTTTAAAATGAGACAGACCTCACCGTAACCGCGTCTTTGTGTGGTGTCGCGTAGGATCACAGTTTTCTCTTTACGCCAAGTAGGATACCAAGTCTAGTGTGGTCACGTCGTTTGATCGAGTTCACTTTCCATTTAATCAACTATGTCCTTCCACAGATCCATTATTAATGGAGGTTTTGAATAGCTGATCGGGTGGTTTCACTTATTCGATCCCCGAATTTTTTTACGATTACGCGTTGCAACCGGCCTCCTTCCACCCGGAGTGGGACCTCACAAGTCCATCGCTTTACATAGACGCACCTCGTCGACTTGGATATGATGACCTGGGCTAGCAATTGGATGATTCGTTTTTCTTTATCGAAACAATGGTGCGTGCTTGTTCATGAGCCAGCCGAAAAGCGTGGAGCGGACGTGTGTCCCCGTCTTCCAGTGTGTGCCTTGACCCCGGTGGCTAGACCTGTACCTTTTTTTTTCTTAAAATCTTCACCCGTCACAATAGGCCTCTTTTTCCCGTTGCTCCCTAGAAGCCGGTGACCCAGAATGGACATGCCGAGTCCAATTCCACGCCCTCAAAGACCACCGTGGAGGGGCACTACAAGCAGATGGTGCTGACGGACTGGGTTCCCCTCAAACCCGGAGACTCCTCGCTGGAACTACGCTCCTCGCCCACTAACGCGTGGGACTCTGAGGTAGGCACGTTTTGTGTCGGCGAATTCGTCGTTCTAGCGTTCGTTCATCACGCTCTGCAATTTTGCCTAAGTACACAAATTCGAGTTCACTTTTGTTCAGTTGCCGGCTGCAAAATTTGAATTGCTTACTAATAGTCTCAAAATTCGTTTCCTCATTGTTTAAACCGTTCTTCTTCGGTCGCAATTTGCCTTCCCCCACCCTGATCTGTCGAGTTCTTGCCTAGCACTTTGGCTTGTGACTTTTGGGCGCTAAGCCATTTCCTCGATGGGTTTTTTTTGGCCCAAGCTGCGAAGAAACAGTCTCGCACTTCTTATACCAGCTGAAAATTGCCAGATTTTTTTTAACGCGTGCTCTGTCACTACGCACGATGGCTTAGTTCAAATAAGTAGCGCAGTTCGTACTGATTTGGAGCCAAAAATGTGAAATTTTTTTGTCGACTTTAGTGCATTTGTGACTTGCTAAAAGCAACCGAAGGCAAATTCGCGACTGCTTGTTTTTGTGCTGCAGAAGAGTAGCGGCCAAGGTGCTTCTAGGATCACTAATGCCCCGATTTCGTTTACCCTTGAAAGTGCATTTAAAATACACCAAAAAATTCACACAAACAGACTTAGCTCGTGTTGACTTATCCGCAACGCCGGTTATGTTTTTTTTTAACTGATCAGAACTTGTGGCTGGTATATTTGCGGCTGAATTCACCCTCTGGGGTCAGCTGAATGCCAGGTCAAATTAGCGAAAACACTGGCTTTTAATTAACCAATCGCACTTTTCAGGCATGAAAGAAAGCGCCTTGATTAATCCTTTCTTTGTATCAGTAGAAAGTTGATTCTTGCACGCTACCTGTGTGTGTGTAGGCGCTCGATGTGTGCTAGCGTCAGAGGTTGACTGTGTGATAACATGTTTACTTCTAGTCATGACAAAACGGTGCTTATGTCAGGGGAAGTGTTTGCGACTGCAGACGCCTGGTGCCAAATTGTCTCTAAGGCAAACCAACAACTATCCCAAGGGCATTAAATGCCTTTATCCACTTTCTATTTATAGTTTACAACACCGAGCATCTATTTGTTGTTGCTTGCTGCCTGTGCTAGGGTTGCTTGGCAACGTAAAAGGCGAACGGCACCCCAGACAACCCTCGCACCGACATTCCTTGCCTCCTTGAATGTCGCTTCGGCACTTATTCTTGGGCATCCGCACGGGCTGCTGCCTCGCCTTTTTACGATTGTGCTTGTAATTAGTCGCGTCCACCAGACACGACTGTTTCTGCTCTCTCTCCTTGCAACTTGTGGCAGTTTGTGGGGTTTTTTGCATTGCTAACAACCAGGTAGATGAACGCGGAGGCAGTAATTATGGCCTGCCGGTGGACACGGGGTGACGCGTAGTCGTGACTCCTTTGAAGTAGTAGCGAATGTGCGCGTACGTAAATAGTATGTAAATTGAGGTGGACTGGGGGAGGGGGGTGAGGGTTGCGGACCACTCGGCTGTGGTGCGCAACTCCGCGGGTTTTCGAGTCCTACTCCTGGTCTCGCAGAAGGACGTATTTTTTGTGAAACCACTGACTGCGGTGCTCTGATGTGTTCCAGTCAGTTACTTGCATTGGATGCGTCTTTTCCTTTGAAGCAAATCGCTGATGCACAAATTCTTATGCTGAGTATCCGCAGCTGACACCTCCCCCAGGGAATTGAGCAGTCGAATGTTGGCTTGAGCGTTTTCTTCCCATTATTCGGACAATCACGAAAGCGGACTTCAGGGCTGCCGGCGGCGTCGAAGTGGTTGGCGGTGAGGTTAGCGCTTACTTCATCCGCTTAGATAACCGCTGACAATAAGGACCCTTTCCTCGTATTTTTTTACTTGGTTCCGCTACTCAAAGCGTTTTGGAGCTGTAAACTTAACCGATTTCTTGTAACTGAAGTGGGACTGCGTTAGTAGTATGAGCTTTTCGCGGTGGATGCATGACGCAGCAGAACGGTTGGTGATCGCGATAGTCAGCTGTCCTCATCCCTAGATTGTTTACGTGGACACTTTTCCTCACACAGTAGCACAGAGCTTCTCTTCTACTGTCCTAACATTAATCCAGTTAGGAATGCCATCGAGTTCCTGAGTTAAGGCCACATAGGTTATGTCCATAAGCTCGGCGATTTTTCAAAGCTGTTCACCTGGCAAGCGCTTGAACAGAACTTTCGCAGAAATCGCTTCAGGTTCGCCAACTCTCGCAGCATTATCAAACTCGAGTTCATCCTGTATCACAACATCTACGCGATGTGTTCTCGTGCATCCCGCAACGAAGGTAAAGACTTCAGTAAGCAGTCAAGAAGAATGTGGCAAATAGCAGTGAATAGACGGTGCTGCCTTTTCTGTGAAGTGGAAGTAAAACTAGTTAACTGGAATTGCAGACGCGGCGCAAATTGGTAAATTTCATTAACTTTGGCAATAGCCTCAAGCAAATGCCCCGTCTTTCGGCTTCCAAAACGACAGTACAGCTGATGTTTTCGAAAAAGAAACACATAAATTGCGGTCTGTCGTTGGAAAATCTCCACCAGCCTCTTCGATTTGCCCTGGTTTTATGGGGTGTCGATGAGAGGGTGTTAATCAGAGTAACTTGTTTACGAACGCACCAATCCTCACTCAACACTTGAAGGTCGTTTTGATTCGTCGTTTTGTAGACAAGGTCATTTTCAGGGAAGCAGAGGTGTCCCCCAGACTCAGTGTGCGGCTTCTGTGGCCGTTACGTGTACGGTGAATCACGCGCTATGCTCGTCACAGCTGTTTCTCTGACCATAAGCAGTATTTAGCCGTTAGATGTTACTAAGCACCATCGAAGTTACATGTGCCAGGAGCTTCTAATCCCGCCCACTTGGTGGTTCCACACTTAATTTGCATTCTGGCGTGAAATTTCCGCCGACGTTGTGCGAACACATGGCGTTTACCGAGTCTGGGATTTCTCTGCATGATCTAGCAGGAGGTCGTTGCCGAGGATACTCATTGGAGTCGACCCTCTGCCGAAATTGTCTGTCTTCCACGCGTTGGCAGCACCTTGAACGTTCGACGATGCGTGATCTCAGATTTCTCTTAGTATCTAATCGCAACGTGTGTGTGTGTGCGTGCCGTTCATGTTATTAAACAACACGTACTTTTTTTCACACGCCTCATCACCAACACCTAGCGGTTTTAGCTCGTCAAGCCACTGAATCACAGATCGCGTTAACTGCAGCATCGACGAGTGGATCCGATTTATACCGCTGTTTCATCCAGACAGGCTTCGATTATCGATTGGCTTGACCGTCTTTTGATTTACCCGCCTGATATTGTTTCATTGCGTATGACACATCCATCCGTCGTCTGTGCGTAGTTTTAATAATTTGGGTTTTCATACCCACGCGGAATCGGGAAACGAAAGAATCTATGGTGTCCAGTCACTAGTTGACAGCTTTGATGTATTCTTGCCGGTTATGTGGACTAGGAAAATCCACTGACGTGACGTTTTGTTACTTTGAAATTCTAAACATTCTTCACTTTGTGGTTAAATTCTGTATCAGGGTTGGAAATCGGGAAGTTCTTGAAGTCACTTCTTCAAAGTACTGATTAAAGTTCATTTTTCGAATCAGTGAAATCTACACTCCATGATGTAAAGTCCGATTTCATTACTGAACCAAGCGTGTAAATCCTGAAGTAAGTGACTGTTGACCTGGTCAGACGCTCGAAGCCAAATCGCAAGACGCGTTGTTCCCTCTCCTCCCTTCTTCTTCTTAATTTGATTTGAATTTGGCTACCAAACGAATTTCACTTCTGAAAAATACAAACGCGTGTTCCATCTACGCTGAAGCTTCGGCAGTGTGTGTAAGACTGTGTCCTCCTAGCACGCAAGACTTATTCCGTGGTTGCCCTCTTGAATGTACTTGCAGTTCTTCCCACGCTCAGCTGACTTCTAAGGGGCTCGTATCTGTGGTTTTTGCGTTCGTTCTCGTGACCAAATGCGTAGTTTTGTTCTCCGGGCGTGAACGCATAAAACTAGGTGTGGCTCCCGTGCCCCATTTCTCACGATCACGTTCACGTAAAGCGATAATCTGGGGCAGTTTGGTTATCGAGAACAAAGGCAAGGCTACAACCATTTTGTTAGCGTCACGCCAGCCAAGTGTCTTTGTGTGCAAATGACAGGCGTCTGATAACAGTAACCAATGAGAGAGCGGTGAGTCAGGAACACCATCAGGTCAGCAAACAGGCTTCACTCACGCGCGACTGCCGGCAGTCCGCTACGACCAGGTCTCTCAGCATCTACCAGTTGGATCGAAGTCTTTTCGGTAGAATAACGAGATTAGTAGGTTGTTGCTACCAGTTTCCGTTTTCTTTTACGTCCAACTTGCTCCCACCACGACCTGCAATCCAGAGGCTAGTTCGAGTCTGGCCATCAAGGAGTGCATTTCGAAATGCCGCGTGCATTTATGGCCACAGATGCGCGGCCGACAGCGCTTGGGTTCGTCAGTAAACAATTTACTTCCCTTGTGCACCCTAAGCTTCCGGAATGCTTGGTTCATTATTGGCACGTAGGTGGACCAACTGGCGTGCCTTTTGGGTTTCTGCCAGTTCGCCTCTTCCATCTTCTTGGCATCTGAAGCGCGTCGTTTAAGCTGAACATTGCCTATCTCGTTTTTGGTACATAGCGGACTGCCCTTGGCATGAAGGTGACATTGCGGCAGAACCACACAAGACCGATCAAAGCGCTTCTGTGATGACTCCCTCCTTCTTCCTCCTTTCACGTTTTACTCTGTCCGTCTTTCCTCTTTTTTTATGTGTGCCTTTAAAGGTGACGCACACGATTATGAATCCCAGACTCGCTCACTTCTAGAATTCCTGCGTTGAAGGTCTAATTACTTTGTTTTCTTTTGTCATTCCCCAGGCCGATTTTACTCCCCTCATCTTCGCGTCCTACCACGGCAACTGCTCCCTCGTGGAGACCCTTCTCGAGATGGGCGCCGACATCAACGCGGTGGACAGGGTGAGTGTGTGCGCGCTTCACTGCGAGTTGTTTGTGCCTTGAAGTCGCGTCAGCTTGCCGTGGCGCAGACTCCGACCTGGCATCTGAGGGAGTGTTCGATCTACCTACCCCCAGTTCTCGGTGCTAGTGTTAACTTGGGAACTATTCACGATGGAACGCCAGTTTGCGTGGTTCAGGAAGCGATGAGGCTTCGAAAATGCTACTTATGATGCATCCAAGAGCAGCTTACGCCCTTCTGGAATATCCTGTTGTGGGCCCCAGCATGTGGCCTTGAACCACGCCGGGGCCACGGAATTAACCCTGGCCTGATCACGCTTCCCTGATACCCGCGATGAAGAAAAAGACCGGAGAGGACGTGGACACAACCGTTTACTTCAGAGCTCAACCACGT
>UXSR01005703.1:2130-37030 GCA_900604375.1 Mesocestoides corti
AGCACAAACAAATACTAATAAAATTATGTCCGTAGGCAGAATCAACTGCATTCACTGAGGTCAACAGGCTGTTCCATTATAGTGAGCAGAGCAAACAAGTTCTTAATATTGCTGCATGTAAGCAAATTTATTATACTATCCTTCCATGTCACATAATATCGACGTGAGAAACGAAATGGACATAATTTTATGTTTAGGAATGAAAATGATAAGGTAAAAATACAGCGGAGCGTCTGATCAGTACGAACGGATGATAGGTCAATGTAATGAAAAGCATTTGTCAGACGCCAAGTGTTTTTGCATCGGTGTGCAGATATTTATGCGGTGAACAGCAATACGAAGACCAGCGAAATCAGGATTCCCAGTGCTGAACACGGCTTGGTAATCGAAGACGATGTGTGTGGACTACCGGATGACCACTGAGTGGTGCACTGATTGCGGTGACAGACGAATCCCCTCGGGCAATCACTGCAACTGGGCCCACTTACATATGGCCTCCCCTGTACCTTAATGCCGCTGAAAAGGAAGAGTGATGTGATTGTGCAGTTCTAATTAGCTTTAGCGATCAGTTGACAAATAATGTACAACAATGTTTCGTTTCTTTATTCTGTTTCATTAGATGCCCTACGTAGTTCAGTGAAGGACGATTGTTTAATCAAATAAAACGGAAACAGATGGAGAGGAGAGGAAGACACTTTGTTAGTTGGTGAGTAAACGAGAGGTGACTTACGCGGGCGAGTAGAGGCATGCCGTGAGGTACATGTGTTTTGAGGAATCAGCCTCATTGCTACACTGCTTTTGTGCGCACCCAAACGCAGTCGCTGGCGCCCACACCATCTTAGATTGAATAAACATTAAATTGGAACCATAAAGGAGATTTTTAAGTGTTCAAGGCGCATTTAATTTTGGCAAAAGCTAATGTTTTATGTTTGAAATATATTTATGTCCAATGAAATCAAGCCATTAAAAAATCAGTTCATCGAATTCTACTTTGCAACTTTAATGTGTCTGCTTTCAATTGTTTGGTTAATCTTCTTTTATGTGACATTGGAACCTCTTTAAGGTCGCTTCCCTAAATATAACTAACTGGGTAATTACAACGAATGGAAAAATAGTTCACATTTGAGGAAATACAGACATTATCCTAAAAGCGCGAAGTGAAAATCTTATACCTACTTGCTTATAATAGTAGCACGGGCCGGTGCATTGGTCATTTTCATAGCTGTAGAACTGATTTCCCGATACATACGCTTAAAGGACATCATAAATTGCCGGTTTTTTCCCAAGAGTATTTCTCGAGATCATTGACATATTGTTAGGAAGATCAATGGGGTTTGGGGGGCAGAGTAAACAGCTGCCTATCCAGTTCTGTGCTGCTGTTTCCAATTCAGAAGTGTAGCTCTTAGTAACTGTTAAATTGACAAGTGATCTATTGCATGATTATGTCTTGCCTTTTTGAAACCAGGGCAGTCATATCTCAATATCACATAAACTTAACGTAATTAACAACTCACCATTAACATCATGTTGCTTGCAGGTAGCTCAAGCTATTCTTGCAGTTGTGTTGGCAATGCCAAAATATTTCTGCGTTCCTCCTTTGTTGGAACATCAGCTACCGCACTGCATATCAGCTCCAGTAGATAAATCGCTCTCTTCATTTCTTGGTCTGCATGCTTGTAAAATATCCAAACACGAAAGAACCGCATTTGATTTGTAAAAAAGCCGTTTTTTATTGCAGACTCCGAATTCGATGCAAAGTTTTTGGCACGTGTATGTGCAGTCCTAGATATTTAAGTGACAGTTTGCACCGGTATGCAAAATGTACGGTCATATGCAATCTGCAGATTAAATCCATCCCTCAGTTGATTAGCTCGCGTACTTCAAAAACATCAAACCACCAGCGCGATTTGGTGAAACAAGTTGTTTTGAAATCGACAAGCCTGTCAAAATGGTACCCCGCGGTTCGCGCATTGGTTTACAGATACTTCAAAGAATGTAATGTTCTGTAACCTAGTGCGTGGAATTTTAGCGGTGACATCTGAAGGGAATTTAGCTGATGTAATTCTACTAACTCATGACTGTAATATGTAGCTTTCGTGGATTATTGACTAAGGTACAGCTGGTTTAAATCCTACCCACATATGATGCAGTGCTGACTAGGCATTCGGTAGTGGCATTATTTAAAATGCAAAGCTTAGTTTCTGTGTTTGCAATTAATAGTAATTACTTTTCACTGGTTTAAACACAGTTTTTGGGGGCATTAGCCTTCCCATAACAACGTGTTTAGCACTGAGGTGCGTTACATGTGTTTACGGTCACAACTCTGAACATACGCTTAGTTGATGCCCACAATTGCAGCGCGTCACTCAATGCACTCAATCCCTCGACCTCAAATCGCTTAGGCATCGATAAGTGGGCACACATGAGCATGCATTGGACATTTGCATTGACCTCAGAAATTGCTTAAGTCTTTGGCTATAACAGTAACGCTATCTGCACCGCCTTGTCCCATTCTATAAAGCTTTAGACATGGTTTTCCATCTACATACCAAATAACACATAACCACAGCAGACGTATTAAGCCTGTATTTTTAGAATACGTCATGCGATTTTAACGTGACTGATTCAGAAATCATGTTTGCATAAGCACTTAAAGATAATCATACGTTTGAGCTTAAACGAAAAGATAGTTTTTTGGCGGCGACACCTCATAAGTAAAGGTTGGTTACCTCATGGCCACATTTAAAGGCAAGCTAGCCACCCACCTAGACTGTGTATGAATTTTGCGAACAGGGAAAAACCCTTGTGAAGTTAAATGTGCCAATTTGGGTTCATCATTCCAACAGCGCATGTCTAGACTTCCCCCACTTTATGTAATAATCAAGCGCCATGCAGCATCAGACCTACAAAATTTATTATTCTTGCCTTTGTCGTTTCTAAGATTATTCGACTCTAATCAGTAAACTAAGTAATCAGTCAAATTTTTCTTGTCCACGTCTAGGACTAATATACGCAACTCAACCTACGACGCTCACTTTCCGTAACCAGTAACCCTACAATGTCATCGATCGCAATAATGCCAATGGATTCAAATATGGTAATCCTTACACTAAGTTTATCTGTTAAGCAACATCAGCGCTCTGTTTTCTAGTAATGACACCTTCCTATAAATCACAAAAATGCCACATCTCACTGCGTCTTTCGCACCGTGTTATGTACACAAAAATGTGGCAAACCCATCAGGAAATGATTCCACGCAAACACCTCCGCTTAGAGTTTAAGGCTAATACTACTTCCACTACCGATCTCTGATACAAATCGATGAATTGTATTTTACAGATTGGTGCAAATTTGATACAGGGAGAATTTTTCGCCTAAAGAAAAAACACATATATTTCAAAAAGTCAACGCAATTGATTCAGAAGCTCTGTTATTCACAGTATAATATCAGTACCCATTATCGGCTGCAACAGGTATGCAACTGCAATAAATCCCATCGATTCACGTCCAATAATCCAGTCGTCGCAGCTTCCAACACATGTCCGCCTTTTCACGGCGTTCCCGTCAGTCACTTGAGGCCGCCGGTTCATTAGCCCTTCTACACTTACCACCCAACACCCGCTGTAGTCATGTGACCTCACAGACGCCTGTGCTTATTTTTACATGTCCACTCAACTGTGTAAATACAAATAAATCTTTGCTGAGTTATCTAGTAAACGGTCTTGCCTGCCATCAAAGAACTTATTTTCTACCTGAGTTACTTCGTGTGGTAAAGGGCCTCAACACGACATAATCCGGTGACTTTTGTAAAAAGTCAGATGTCAGTTAGAGCCCCGAATTTTTAGTCAACTTGCATCAACCTTATTGCAGCCAAATTATATGAGCCTAGCTACCTTTGATCACGTTTGTGTATCCACTGCACAAATGCACAACGAATAGCATCACCTGTGGATATCCTACGACTCAGACAAATCCATGTGCTTCATTGCAAAATCGAAAATTGACTAATCGAAACAGACCTATCCAATAACCTCACTAGCGTCAAACATACGAGTATTGATGATCACGATACAGGAAGCCTTTATTCTTTTAACTACAGACCGCTCACACACGCAAAATTAGATCATCGTGAGAAATGACTGTGTGATTGTGAAATCACGATCGTGTGAAATCACATCGCAATTAATGAGCATCCATGTCAAAGCATGTGGATCATTCAATCAAGAAGGAGAAAAGATTTCAAAATTAACTTTAGCTTTTTTAGGTGTGAATTGTGTAAAGTAAGGCAGTTTGCAAAGGGCAAATGTCTACCATATAGATGTCCTAAATTTAAATCTTTTGCAGGAATGTCGCATCATTGACACAGAGATATCGGTACCTTGATTGCCTCAGTGAATTTACTAAAATTAGTATAAGGGGAAAGGTGTAGGTAAGACTGGCAAGCCAATTTCTTATTCTAACTTCTACAAGTAGTTATCACTCCCTAGAAATCACTTAATGCATTGGAGTTGTTCAAGGCAGCAAGGCAGCAGGTTTAATTTAGTCAACAGATCGTCGACTGTCTTAACAATGTTGAAGCAAATTTTACCATCTAGATTAAATGCCACTTTTGCTGACTACATTAGCGAAAATACTTTGCAGAACATTTCGCAATCTTACACATATTGCGGTAGACATCAGAGCAAAGTAATTGAGGTACAAAAACTTTTTTAGTATGTTATAAAATGTTTTTGATGCCAATGGTTCAGGAAAAATTTGATTAAACATTGTAATGGAAAAAGCATGCAGCAATGCTGGATTTTCGTCTTGCAGTAGCTTCATGCACAGTTGCAAATTTGACGCTAATATGTAAAGCCAACCATAATTGGATGCTCACGTGAGTTCGCGTAAATGTTTCAAATGTAAAGATTATAATGTTTTAATCAAAATGGCTAAAAAGTGCTTTATTTGTGTAGAGTTTGCACTTAAATAACCTGTTTTACAGTCACTTCTAACCAATGAAATAGTGTGCGTTTGTATATTGCAACCACTGATTTGAAACCACCAGTCCTAGAAGTCAGCCGTATTACAACTTTTGCTATGAAGTTTAAAAGCAATGTATGCAAATACATAGACTTGAATAAGAGAACTGTCAGTCTAAAATGAAAAAAAATACAGTAACTGACTTGGTGTTTGTGTGCGTGGGTAATGACGTACACTTGGAGATGCTCAGAATAAATTAACGTTTTTACAAAATAATTCCTAATTAATCGAAAAAAAAACGCGGTGTTACAAAATAAATTCCCCAAAAATTACACAAATTCACGTAGCTTTTGGTACTAAATTAGATGTCACGTGCGTATGCGGTCCTACCACCCACTGATTGCCCTACACGCGCACAAATAAGTATATATATTCAGAGAAAGCAATTTACTCTAGACTCGCAACAGGTGCCACTTGGTAGAGCACAACTCTTGTATTTCCTTACAACATAGGTAAAATACCTAATTATGGCTCCTGACTTTATTTGGTTTAGACAAGATGCGTTGGCTGATTTTCCTTGCTGTGATAATTTTGCATGTTGCTGCCGAAGTTCCGACTGAAGAAGAACGCAACCAAATCACTGAGTTTCATACAAAACTGCGTGAGGAAGTCAACCCACCTGCCACCAACATGATGCTGATGGTACGTCAGTGCAATATTTTCGCCTGTTGCCTCAACGACGGTTGATGTCAATCTATCCTGACTTTATTTAGTGCCTAAAAATGAGCGAATATTGTTGTACTTAACCAGTTGTTCACTGCTGTAGTAATGACTTTATTGCATAAGTAGCAGGAAAGGCCAACGCGTAATTGTATCTTCTCATATTTAGCAATACTCCACTGAACTGGAACAGTTAACTCAAAACTTGCTGGCCAATTGTTCATACAGAGGTCCAGAAGCCAATTCAACTCCTGCAGGCGTTTGGCCGATTCTGAATGTGACTCAAGTTGTCAAGCCAAAATTTATCGATGTACTCACAGAATTTGGCAACCAGAAGCAATTTTACAATTATGACAACAATTCTTGCGACGCATTCTGCTATTTTTACAAAAAGGCAAGTGACTCCTGTCATCAGAATTTGGTTGCTGGAATGTTTAAACGACTCTTCCTGCATGTGCACTAAAGTTTATTTTTTGTGCACATAAGGATATGTTTCCTTTCCCTGTATCACCAACACGATAATGCCTAACGCCAGGTTGTGGTTTTGTTGATCATTTCAATTATGTGAACCAGTTTTTTGCCATTTTGGACAGTTCTAAGCGTGGCGCAGATGCAACATGGCAAACGTGACTGGATTAATCATTCATTTACATTTACGCACTGAACGAAAGCTGTGTTAGTTATTTGCAACACTTTTTCATTACCAAGCCCCTGTCTTTATTTGATCAGCAGGTCTCTAGTTAATCTGCATGAAGTCGTTTATTTTGATTCACTGTTTGTTGTTTCAAAGATGGTTTGGGCAGAAACAAATGAATTTGGATGCGCATGGCAAGAATGCAGAAATGAATCCGATGCAAACAGTACCTCATACCACGTGGCATGTCTCTACAAACCTGTGTAAGTTTACCCAGATTTGTTTAGCAAGTAATCAAATCTGACTACTCTTGCGACGTAACCTGTCTAACGCATTTTGCTTCAATTATGCAGCAATGTATTAACTTTCATTTCCGTTAAAGATAGCTGAATGCAGTGTTTCTAACGTTAAACGCTTGCCTGTAGTTCATTTTATTATCTATTCAAAATAGTTAAAAAGACGAAATTGCGTTTCAGTGGTTCTCAACCAACCGATCGTCCGTACAAAAATGGAACCGCTTGCAGCGAATGCCCCGTGGGATTCACCTGCGTCCGTAATCAGTGTTCAAAGAGCTCAGAGTCAATTCCAAACACTACCACGTCCACTCAGCAAATTCGACCTACAACGACCTCAATTGCTGCCAGAATTTCGACATTTGGGCTAACAACTTTCGCAATGCTCATTATAGTGTCTTTTAGATAAAACGTTACATTATTTTGACTCATTTCTGTGGAATACTATTCTCTTTACAACCATTATTCGTCTATTTGCGTTATTATAATTCTTCAATGTTAACAAGAACACTTCCATTATAATGTGACCTAATAAAAATCATTTACTATTGATTATTATCAACATTGCAATTTGCTGTTTTGTGGTTCACCACAATGCCAACAGATCATCACAACTTATTTAATTTTTTAACTGTTTTTGCACGGACAGACTCTGTGCTACTACAGATTGAAAGCGATATTTGCAAGATACCTAAAGGAGCATTGCAAGGTTACCATAAATTTGTATTGACGTGATATAAATCCACACTTTATTGCACTTGGCAAAAAAAACAGGCTAGAATCAACTGAAAAGAATTCATTTAAAATGAATGATGTTTAATAAGGATACTTTTTTGAATATGCTTCTAATCATTTAGCTTCCTGAGGTAGCTGATTCCAAAATTACTGCTAGGTTATTTTTAATTAAATAATCCCTTCTAGATTCTAAACAAGCCATCAAGAGGCTTTTGAATGAATCCACTATAAATTGTGACACATCGTTATCACAACAGCGATTTTGAATAATGTTGGTACCCTCGTATTGACATTCTAGTTGACAAGGTGGCATCTCATTGAAATTTATTGTTAAAAATAAATCAGAATGCAAAAATTAGACGCTTTGTTTGAAACAAAAAAACACTTAATTTTCTAAATGCGTTACACTGAATGAATATCTAGCATTGTTATTTTAAATATTTTGCCTGTGCAATTTATGCTGCCATTAATATTACCATGTATCAACAATGTCATCGTCGAGTCTCCAAGGAGATTTATTATTATTATAATTCAGTAAAGACAAATCTCCCTGACCTTTCTTTGTAAGTACTAACAACAAGACATAGTTGATAAAATTATCTAGTAAAGTGATTGTTGATTTAAAATGCTGCACAAAATTGGCCTTATGAGACTTGATTAATAATGCACATTTGCCTCGAAAGTGAAAGTGTACATGAAGGTATTCCCAAATGCAAGGATAATAGCTCCCTTTACGATGTTTAATGCATTTTATGTCGCCAAGTATTGCTACTTAATCATCGTTCGGCAGTATCAAAGAACCACCTTCAGTGTATTTGTCTTTAAATGTCAGTGAATTATCTCTCTCTAATGTTGCTACCGAAATCGATTTTGAGAGGCTATGAAATGTCCAGTAAGCAAGTTGCTATCCTGTAGTAAGCGCAACTGCCATTTAATTTGAAGCTAGAGTTTGATCAAACAGTTCCAGAGATGATTTTTTAACGAGACAACAAGCTGTGCTGTCTTATGGTCACATGATAATTTTTACAGATGACTTGAACTACAGGAATCGACAATTGAATCCGATCGGTTGAATGGTAAGTTATCTTGCAAGTCTTGCCGGCACGTTTCCCTGTAGACTAGTTGGTGGAATTCGAACAAACTCACTGAGGCATTATATTTGTGGTGACAAGCTAAGCAAGGTACCGATATCTACTGCAGAAGTTTCAAATTTATGGCTTCTTCACGGTTGGCATTTGTCCTTTGCAATCTGCTTTACTTTGAACATTACAAACTTAAAAGCCATTTAGTTAAATTTGAAATCTTTGCTCCCTCTCAAATGAATGACCCACAAGTTTTGACACGAATGCTCATTAATTGCGATGTGATTTCACACGATCGTGATTTCCCAGTCACAAAGTCATTTCTCACGATGATCCAATTTTGCGTGTGTGAGCGGTCTGTAGTTAAAAGAATAAAGGCTTCCAGCATCGTGATCATCAATACTTGTAAGAACGACGTCAGTGAGGTAATCGGACAAGTCTGTTTCGACTAGTTAATTTGTGCTTCAGCAGTGGAGAACAGAGATATGTGTGAGTCATAGGAGATGCACAGGTATTTCAGATTAGGTGATGCTATTCGTTTTGAAGGCAGAATTACTGAACGTGATCATCGATAGCTAACCTAATGTAATTTGGCCACCAAGAGGCTGCTCTAAATGACATCTTAATGCTGTTCCTATTACCATCGCCTAATTAATGATGCCCTATATCCTGTTCACTTGCGACCGATAATGGGTGTTGCCATTTTACTGTGCATTACCGGGTAGCTGTATTAATTTGCTGGACCTTTATGTCATATATGTTGTCTCCTTAAACCAAGTATTTTAACTGCGTCACAGGTATATTCATTTGTAAAAGACAGTCTACTGTTTACTATCCAAAATCGTTGATATTGGCAAAGCAAATAGTGGACTGCAAGTGGACACTACTTCAAACCGGTGTGCCAGTAGATGGATGTGTGATGCGACATGGGGCACTCAGAAATATTTGAAAAAGCCACTTAATTGTTCGTTATGTTAATCTGGTCACCGCGCTGTTCGTTCTCGAGTTTCGATCAGGTCAGCCAACTACCCGGATGCTTTTTTTTATTCTCGTGGCTACTACGTTACCTCTTTGGGTCTCCGATTGTTTTGTCTGTTCTGTCTTCTTTTACTGTGAAGTGAATCGTTGTACTAAGTCCTTCCTAAACCGAAAATAATTTTGATTTCATGTTTGTTTTTTAGGTCTTCTCTCCATGATGATTTTTGCATTAATGAAAAAGAACTTGTTAAATCTGTCATTAGTTTTTGTGTAATCCTATTTTAATCAGTTCTTCTTAACATCTTGAATTAACAGCTCTTCCTTTCAAATAGATCTCTTTGCATTCTTAGTGTTTTCTTGTTCTTTACGACCTATTTTTTGCTGTTTCTATGGAGAGTCAGGGAAAAGAAATCAATAATCGACTTAAACATTTTGGACACTTTTGGCAATAAGTCTATTGCTGCCTTTTAAAGAGTGCATCAAATATGTTGATTCGTAGAACATAAATGACGAATAACGCGTATGAGGTTTATTTAGCAATGCAGTGTTTTGGACCAGATTGATAAGCTTCAACTGCATTGACTTTAGGATTTCAAAAGTTAAAACAGTAAGTAAAAGCTTTGCGTAAATAAATTTGAAACCAAGCAGACTCTTAAGTATTGTGACAGCCTCAAAATAGTGAATATGCAAAGTCGTCAGGTCCACTAGGTGAAGGCTCATCGCGAACTCAGCAAAGGCATGCAAATCAGTCAGCGGTTACCCAAACTGCTCTTTATAGGGGCTTACACGAGATACAAAATTTCCACAAACATAAACATTTCACCGCTTGTGAGGCAAAAAAGGACTTCTTCCGAAAAATCGTGAGGTATAATGGAATGTATATTTTTTACGTGAATCGCGAACTCAGAAGGCAGTCCAGAACATAGTAAAACGGTTCTCCTATGTTCCTAGTTGGACATGAAAATGAACTTTATTTCAGTTTTTGAAAACTGGTCAGACTGTTACTGCGAAACGCACTAGCCGACAGTTGAACAAAATGAGCAAATAATTTGACTAGAAAAGGCCATTTACTGGGCAAGAAAGCAGGTCAGTCACACTGCTGCATGATAACGCTCGACTCAGAAGATCCTCTTTAACTTGGAATGGAAATTTCGTGTCCTGGTCAATGCCGTTCACGTTAGTCGATGAATTTACTGCCAAAAATCAAGCATTTTGCTATCGCAACGGTAGTCACATGTTATCAGAGAGATAGCGCAAAGCAGTAGAAGACGATGGACTATATTTGCAAGGCCAAGTTCGTTTTCCTTAAAATCACATTTAAGGAATTTGGTAAAAATCTGTATAAACTTGGTCACACAGATAAAAAAGAATTTTAACCGAACTATAATAATTACTTAAATCATATATTAGTCTGTATTTTTCGCCATTTGTCTCCATCCATAACACACAAAAAATTAAATGTTGTCAAGATGTCGTCAGAAAAATAGCATTAAATCGATCTCATTTTAAATTGTACAACTGTCCTGGTTATATTTGAAGGCACATCTTTGATTCAAGAGTTGTAATGAAGCAAATGCACTTCTTAATTAGCTAATATTATAAGCCATGACGGTTGGGGTTAAGAGGTGTATCTGGTGCAAATTTGATCAATTTGATTGCCTGAAATACGCATCTTTGCGCGTATATTCTAAAAAAGCAATTCGTATACAAAAAAGAGATAAATAATTATTTGCTTAAAAGTGTCTAACGCGTCTTCATTGCAGCAATATTGACATGAAAAAAAGTGGATCAACCGATGATTTCGAAAACATTAATTTGCTGTTACCGCGAGGCACGTTGGTAATTCGATTTCAGTTAATTCATAACACATTTGGATGCAAGCAACTTTGTACTTAGGAAAATTACAGCTACTCAAAATCAACTGAATATATTTTCATTCCTGTAGTAACCATCTACGAAACACAAAAACTAATTTTCCTGGAATTTTAAAGAGTAAAATAAAGCCGTTTATGCCTGAGAACAATCACACATTGTGTTGGCGAGAACAATTAATATCAATTAATGGGCTCCTGTGTCCAAACTATTGATTAGCTTCAGTTTTGGCGTGGTAGAAGATGCGTTTGTTTCATTGACAGATGCGGAAAGCAACTGCTGTGAAAACACGACTTGGTTTGTTCTGTTCTAGCAAATATCGTGTTCTGAAGTGTATTATAGATGCTCTCATTGCAAATAGAATTTAGTTTGAGACAATTAGTTTCGCAGCAATCTTCTTCGTATTATTTCATGAATGGTTATTTACAAAGTAACTTATTACGTCATAAACGAGGTAGCTAGTTGTTCCAGAACAAAGGTAATGGTTCAGATCTAAAATTATATGCATCATCAATAACTGTCCAAAGGACACAGTAAGACCTGCATAAATATCGTAATTATTGCTTTTAGATTCATTTTCACTCAACCTCACCAGGACCCACTGCAAAACTAAAAGCATACACCTCCATTAGCAATTGCATCTTTAACAATATTTACAAAATTTCAAATGACTCCTAAAATGTCTGGGGCGGTTTAGAGTTAGCGGACCTATGTCCTCGACCCTCTGTTTCCCACAATCTTAATCCACATGAGCCGCTGACTCTCAGAGATTGACCTTGACAACATTCGTACAGAATTGTAAGCCTGAACGTTTATTTAAATCTAGTTGGAAAAAACAGTCTTCCCAAATGAAGTATATTTTCTGTTAAAAAATATTTACTTGCATAAAAAATATTAAAAGGACGACTATATTATACATTCGGTGATTACATATTTAAGTCCCTATTTTTCACGGCCAGCATTTGCTAACAGCTTTGACTATTAGGAATCTCGAGACAGTAATTCTGCTTCTTATTTTTAAGTATCCTTTTTTTTAATTTAACCTCAAATACAAAAACAAAGACATAGTTACAAAAGTTGGCTATTTATGGTTTATGCGCCTAATCAATTCAAACAGTGCAAATAAACCTGCATCCTATTAGCATGTTTACGTCTCATAAATAAGTAGGAAAAGCTGCGTCTAAGAAACGCTGGACATCGCAGTTTTCAAACGACGAATCTAAGTTGCCACCAATCATCTCATTCTAACCTCGCTATTTGATGTATTATCGGGTCGATATAACATTAAATCTTTAACAATGCACACAATAAATAGCAAATTTTCAAAAATAATTTTCATGAGCTTGTTTTTTTGTATGGTTTGAAGAAAGTCCAAGAAAAAATCTGTTTTAGCAAATTTAAGTATTTAAATTATTAACATTTCCCCATTCAAGTCTCTTGCTTGGTGCAAAGTGTTGGAAGCACAGGAAATCTAAACCGCAATGGCATTTCAATTAAGTAACATCTGAAAAAGAAAATGTAATTGTTGAAAGCAGAGGTGCAACGACTCACAGATTTTGTGTAGCTAAATTTGTTTACCTGAGTCTTTTTGGTTCGGTTCCTAGGACATCTTTGTGATAACTACATTAATCTTTTTTCAAAAAAATTACAAATTTATAATGTCTTTACTTGAAGCTATCACAATTTTTACATGTGATGCAAAAAATTTAAAAAAATCAATCTATCGAATCATTTCCTTAACAAACTGAATATTTATATACCAACTGCTCTGTCCATTAAGACAGTCCTTTTAACCAAAAATAAGTGCCTTCTAGGAAACTTCAGCTATTGGTTTTTCGACTATAGTCCATTTGACAATGATTGATGGCTTTTTCATTCCATACAAACGCTAAAAATTCCTTCCACAGTGTGAAATCCTTGCTAAGCATCTAAAGGTACAACTGCTTGACCTTTTAATCAGATAAACAAACTAAGTAACGGGGATTGCATTTGCACCGGAGTTAATAAGAAAACAGTTATGCATGACTTGGGGGGCTTTCTGTGCAAAGGTGCTGTAATCAATGGGTCATAATGCTAGTTTGGGCATTTCTCAGTAAACAGGCAGTGTCATATAATATATCTCTCAGGAACTAGGTACATTTCAGCCTTAAACAGCAAACTCACCTCTGGTAGGTCTTAAAAAGTGAGCACCGCGTATGAAATAAAAGTAAGCTTACAAAATAAATGCAATAAAAATTATCAAATCCCCTTAGTTATTCAGTGCTTGATCACGTGAGTATTCAACCTGGCACACATTTGGATAGAGAAACCAGAGATATATGCTAGCAACCTGTAAAGATATTTTTCAGCACTGTCCCTATTTTGTGGGAAAGATTTAAACATTTTGCAGTAATTATAATATCCTATTTGATGTAACACAAAATATGACATTGCTTTAGATTTACTATACAAAATTCCTAAATTTTTTTATTTGCATATCCAATTTATAAATGTTGAACGCATTTGTCACGTAAGGCAAGAAAAAGCCACTGAATTACAGCTATAATTTAAAGTATGTTAACTTAATTATAAATGACCTTAATCCATGCGAGCAAACTAACAGATTGGGTTATGAAGGAGTATTTCAGTTTAAGCTGAAGCATTTGTTATAGTCCTACTGAAAAAAGCTGCTTTCCAAGGTAACTTCAACTTTTCCTTTGCTGAATACTTAGTGTCAATAATTCGCCATGATTTAAGTTACTATTGAATAAGGTGTACGTAGATAAGCCACTATGGTTGCTTTGCATCATGTGATCTGTGAATTTTTATGCTTGTAATGTGCTGGTTTATGCTAGAGATGAAAGTAATGATTTCATGTACAATGTGATTTTTCTATTTACTAAAATATGCATAAATAATTAGAAAGCAAACGAAATACTAATAGCAGCTTCTGATTTGTCATGCTAGCATGCACATGATTTGATTGGTTGTCAAAAAAAACAATATTTTTCACCACTTATGGATAAAAGTGACGAACTAGGAATCACATCAATGAAGTCTTACTTAGAACGTCGTGGCAAGTTAAAAAAATTCTTGAATCCATTGAAATTTTAGAAAGCTGTTGCATCTTGCTAATCTAGTTACGGACTTCTTACTGCACTGAACTGTTGCAAACGGGTAGAAATTGCCTGCTCCACCTTGACATACCGGGATTAATAATCTCAATATGTGATAACTGCAATTTGTCCTATTCAAATTTGACTGGGCATTTGACTAATGCTCTTTTCGTAGATTCCAACAGACGTACTTTGACCAGGCTGAGTTGTCAAAACTTTCGATTAATTACTCATTTATTTGGCAAAACAAGGTCAACAAACTAATTTTGAAGTCATTTAACATTCAAATAGGATTTGAGCTCTAAAAACGGTTTTAACATAACTCCTTGAAACAATCAGAAACGTTCAACAACAAGAATATTTAATTCAATCTAAAAATATGGCTATTGAAAGAAAGTCAAGGCAAATGAACAAACGCTGCACGCAAATGCTACTCAGATATATTTAGTAGAGTCTGAGGCAAATCTCAATTGCCAGAGGTATAATAACTTGTTCCTTCTTTCTCTAAAACCCCTCTGAAGAAATAATCTACGACACATGACTTGTCGAATTAACTCGTGCGTACCATCATGCAGAACTATGACAAATAGCTTGTACTTTCGACAAAGAATAGTCTGTCAAATAGTATTTCGTGGCTTTTCAAAAACAGTTGGTACCCGGACGTTGGACAAATAATGAACTTCTGGTGGCCGAATCATCGACCTTCTTTGTGCTGGCGTTTGGCGACCGATAAGTATAATTCTGTCCCATCGCTAAACGAGGATTTATATCCAGCTACAATCACACCCGGACAACGCCAAATCTCCGGTTGCTGCTACACTGTGGACGATATCCTCCGACTGCCATCATGTACTGCCGAACATGCAGCGTTTTACAATAATATTTCCTTACATGTTACCGCAAACCCTTCTCCTTTCACAACATCAAGTTTCCATCAATCAACATGGCTGCATCTGTCGACTCTGATTATCCTCAACGTCTGACGTCTGTGCTGCACATATTTTTGCCTGATTCTTATCCCCTTTGCTTTTCCACTCTCAAGCAGATCGAACGATCTTAACGATATATCGATCCATCATCTTGCAACACTTGTCCAACGGTCAAACTTTCAATTATCAAAGTGATAGAAAAGGTGGCATTGGCAAAGACGATTCATTTCGAACGACTTCGGATATCGATCAATCATCTCGGCCATTTCAGTTACCAACAAACTATGCCAATTCGCCTCGCATAAACATAAATGTGGACCACATTTTGCTTTCATTAAACCTACTGCCTGCCATTCAGAACTCACATTGGAAGATAAGGCTCGCCAAATCCTCTTTCTAGGGAGGAAAGTGGTTGTGGATTGTGCTTTTTCACACTCCCGTTGCTCCATTTTCCGACACAGGGTTCCCATTTTTGCAGCATGACTCCAATCGCGTAGATCCTCATCTGCCCCCTTCATTCGCACGAATAGTTTTTTTTGGCTGTATGTCACATCTAGGTCTCGATATTAGTGCATGTACAACTGACACATCTGAGGTATACATACACACGGGCATGCCTCACACACGACACAACGACACCAACGTGGTTTAGCACCAAAGTAAACGGTTGTGTTCACGTCCTCTCCGGTCTTTTTCCTCATCGCGGTTATGGGGGAAGCGTAATCGGGCCAGAGTTAATTCCATGGCCCCGGTGTTAATCAAGACCTCACGCAGGAGCACACAACAATTGGTGACCCCGTCGTGATGAAAGGTTCTACAAACGCAACAGCAAACTTAACTCTAAAATGCTTGAATTAAATTAACAGTGAATAGATTAATCACGGAAAATGCGTCTGAAAAAACCGCGGCACACCCACAATCTTCCCCCTGCACTGCATTCCTTAGCCAACTCTTAACTAATGGGTAAAACCGCACCCAACGTGTCACGAGAGCGTGACTCCCACTACGTGTATAAAAATGATGCGAAATAACGTTTCGCTGTAGCCTGTGCACGATGGCGTCATTCTTACCTGTCGTCTTTGCCAAAGTTGCGCACGCACCTTTTTGCGGATTAAACACTTTCCCATGCCCTGATATCCAGCAACATTTTTCACAACTGCTGCCAACTTAATAAAATGCCTTGACTTCAAGCTAAAGTGTAATATGGTACTTAATTCCATCAAAATCACATAACAGGCATAATTAATGATGGTTCACATTTCATAGCATTGTCAGGAGTATATCTGCAGAACGAAAAACACAACTTCATACAAGAAAGATTGACTAATATGCCATTTGTCTAATTTTGCTTTAACGAAAATATTAATTTCGCATTTTTGCAGACACAAATATGAAACTAGGGAAATGGCAGGACTTTTGACATGAATATAATCCTAGAGAAGTTAGTTATGCAGTTTTACAGGCCAAGATCGATCAGAGATTGTTTCGAGATTGTGAAGGCAAACCGACTACATTAAACCGAATGGCCTAAAATGAAAATAAATCTGGGGGTTATACAAGTGTGTTTCCCTTCTATTTTACATCTGTTAACTTGAAAAAAACCTAGCTGCGAATAAGTACTATTCGAGGGTTTCTACAGAAAAAAACAGCATGATGTCTCAGTTAATATGTATTTATTCACATCTTTAAACAATAGAAACCTGAAAACTCCAAATATTGGCTAAACCTAGGATAAGTAGCACAAATAAAACATAAAAGAGAAGTGTAATATGAGTGTCAGTTGCACTTCTTTGGTAATGATCCGTCAGTGTTTTACAAACAAAAAAGCAGGTAACAGGTAACTGGATGTCGGCAAATGCAGAATATTCCAAACGGTTAATGGAAGCAACTCACAAATGCCAGCAGTGAATGCCTTTTTGTAACTTTACAATAACAGGCAATTAGAAGACTTCCTGGAGCAGAGAGATAAAAAATACAAGGATTAGGGAACAGAATGTGCATCGTGTCAGCGTAACCATTGGTAATTATTAGGCAATAATATGTATTTCTCGTGATTGCACTTACAGTGTCACCTGATTGAGACCACATAAAACAGTTATTGCATGATCGCCAAATGCTTGCTAAATTATTTATTCCGATATTAATTGGTCACCATTCGGGTGCTAACAGTGTGGAGAGCGCCAAGGAAAAGCCTCTAAGTAAGCCATGATATCGATTGGAGTCGAAACTATTTGCATGAATAAATATAAAACAATATAGACAATAATTTCAAAGAAACAAGAATATCCAAAAATATCCATCGGCCTTCGTTATATTAGCATTTTTGATCACTCAACTGCAGCTCATTTTCACCGCTATTATTAGCATGACCTTGTCAACGTCTTTAGTCAATTTGATTTACTTTTTGATGTTGAATTCCGGTTTATTGGACACTGAATCAAAAGCGTGATGCATGCTTTTTTAACAAACGGAATTTAAAAAAATGCAGAAACTTTCAAAAGGTACGCGAAGTTAGTCGCCCTTGTTTTTAGGAATGGCTTGAAGTTGAAAAGAAAGCATTTTGAGTACCGTCGAGAATAATATCCGAGAGAGCACGAATCAATGGAAAAAATTAGTTTTAACAAACTTTGGTAGCAATTTTGTGCCAACGTTACTGCAGTCATTGTTCGCTGTTTTCGATTTTATGTTTTATCCATGTCCTCACAACGATTAACTTCAAGCTCATCAATTTACTTAGCTAAAATAGAAGTACTTGCACAGACAAAAGCTCGCAAAACAAAATCGCTAGCTCCTGCAAACTACTACAAAAATTATTCCAATATTCTTGAATTATGCGGTATTCCTTCGGTAGCAACCTGCAAAGATACCTTTCAACACTGTCCCTGCTTTTTTCGGAAAGATTTCACATATTGCAGAATTTACAATACTCTTTTTGATGTACCCCAAAATATATCATCGTTCAAGTTTTACTATAGTAAACTCGCAACATATACCATATTTATGTCCACATCCAATTCATAAAAACCGAAAGCATTTGTCACGTTAGGCAAAAATATTCTATTGACTCGCAGCTCTAAGTTGAAGTATGTTAACTAAATAACACAGGAACTTAAGCCATGTGATCCACCCTTAAAATGTGAATCAGTGTGCAAACAAACAGACTGGGCATTTACCTATTATTTCAGGTAGAGCTGAAGCATATGCTATTGTTGCTCTGCATAAAAGCCAATTTCCAAGTTAACTAGAATTCTTTTTCTGCTAAATATCTGGTGTCACTCAAAATTTGAAACAGACGCTGAGGTTGTCTAGCATCATGGGATAAGTGTTTTCCGTGTGATTGAAGTGCGCTGGTTTTTGCTGGAAATAAAAACTTTGCTTTCACGAACAATTTGTTCTTTCTAGTTACCAAAATAAGCAAATATCAATAAAAAGAAAACAAAATACTAATGATATCCTCTGATTGTCGAAAAGCCAAATTCACCCCACTTATGAATAAAAGTGACAAAAATAGGATTCACTGAGATGAAATGTAAAGTAAAACATCGCAGCAGGTTCATGTCAATTCTTGAATTAATTGGAACGTCAGTGTACTTCTCAATTTTTGCTTTTTGCCTACAAACTGATAGTACCTGAATATTCGCTTTGTCATAGTTTGATTTAAGTTTTGTTAACTTAATGTGAGGTAACTGCAATTTTTCATAATGAACTTGGACTGAAGGATTTTGATTGTAGCACTTGACTTATACTCTTATCGCAAATTTTAACAGGCGTACTTAAAGTATGCAGAAGTGTCAGAAGTGGCTAGATATTTGACAAAATATTGTCAACAAATATCTTTTGAAGTCGTGTGCAAAATCAAGTGACCTTTCAACACTTAGTACCTAGAAAAATCTAAATTCTATTAAAATAATCAACATAACTCCTACCGAGGGTCTCAAACGTACATTGGCAATAAAATATAATTCAATCCAAAAATGTGTCTATTGAAAGAGAGTCAACGCAAATGAGCAAACGCCTTTCACAAAAGCCACTCGGATAAATTGAATTCAGTTAAGTGAAGCGTTAGAGTTAATTTATATTTATAAAACTATTTTTAAAGCATATTGCAAAGTTTTTTAATATTTGTTTAAATGATTACCTTTACCACAGTACAGATGACCCAAGATTTATCATAGGTTTTAATTCGGTATTAAATTCCACCTGCTGTTTAACTAAAAGCTAATCCCTTGTGCATCAGTCAGCTTTTTTAGGAATTCTTAGAAATAAACATAATTAATTCCTTTTTTATTTACACTTGGTCATACAATGAGCCTATGCGATTGGTGGCCACTTTCAAGCTCACCATGATCGGTTTTAGACAAAAGAAAATATTAGTTTGCCTTTAAATGTATCGTGATAGGATAGATACGCCTGTTTCTTTAGGTAACTACATCTTCCGCTTTTTTAATTTTTCAACGTTGGTAATCCGTTTTAATTGCATATACCTTTGGATAAGACGTATATAGACAAGCAACTGTCTGGTGCCACTCAAAACTTAACGTATTCGCTAAGGCGATTTTACCTCATATAGTATTTTAAATCATTTTGGCGTAAATGAGCTAGTTTTGTGTTAGATATTAAAATAATGCTTTTTGTACCATGCACGTTTGTCGATTACCCAAAGATGCAAAAATAGTTAGAAAATAAACAAAACCTAGCGACTGCTTCTGATTTGTTAAGATAGCATGAATTGAATTGATGCTGCGTTTGTGGACAAAAGTGACAAAAAATAGGGTTTACTTAAGATGAAATCAAACTTCCACATTTTGCGGTTCGATTTACCCATTTTCACTATAATGAATTGCTGCACGTGCTGCATTGTTTGGATCAATTCCGAGTTTTGTAATGTCAATATATGGTGACCGCGATTGGTCATACTCAACTATGACTAAAAAACTTTGATTGTAGCACTTGATTTATTCTCTCTTCGTAAATTCTAACAGATACATTTTGACTTTGCAGAGTTGAGAAATGACTTGTTAACACTAAGTACCTACAGAGTTTTACGTCTTAAAAAACCGATTTGGCACAACTTCCTGAGACGGTCTGAAGCGGTTAACAACAAAAATATTTAATTCAATCCAAAAATATGGCTATTGAAAGAGAGTCAAGGAAAATGAACAAATGCTGCACACAAATGCTACTCAGATATATTGAGTAGAGTCTGAAGCTAACCTTAATTGCCAGAGGTATGACTCGATGTTCCTTCCTGCTATAATACCTTTCGGAACAACGGATATCGCGCTAAACTCATTTGTTTGTGACATAATGCAAAAGTGTGCAAATAGCAGGCCAATAAGTCCATTGGCGCTCAGTTTTATGGATGTCACTCAGTTTGACAAGTGCTGCGATTGTGCACGAAAATGAAATGAATGTGGTTAACAAATCTCCATCTTACCACTACACACAAGATTAGGTTGATTCTGCATTGTCCGAAATCACATGTTTCCATAAATCATATTTCATATCTGTGAAGGTAGGTTTGACTGCTGTTAAAGTGGTTGCCACCAACAGATTTCGAATGCTCCAAATTTCAAATGTGAATATACTGTCAAATGGTATTTCATGGTGTTTGACGAACAATTTGTATCCTTGAAGTTGGACGAATATTGACCTTATTTGGACTGACCTTTGAGGAGCTATTAGAATTACGTGGTCTCGTCGCTAAGCGGGGAGCTATTTCTAGCCGACGACGACGACAAATCTTCGGAAGCTGCCACACTCTGGACGATGTCTTTCGACTCATATCATCTTTTGCTGACCAGTCAGCCTTTTGATATCCAAGTGATATGAAAGGTTAAATCGGCAAAAGCGTTTCATTTACATGGCCACATTTAGGTTTCATTAAAACAACAGCCTACCTTTCAGAAACCGCAGTGGAAGAAAAGGGCTGTCAAATCCTCTCTCTAAGGAGGATAGCTGTTGTGGATCCAGTTTTTTCACACTACCGTCGCTCTATCGCCTTATCGCATCATGTCTCCAGCCTGGCGGATCCTCAACTCCCCCCGCATTCGCAGGAATACTTAACCTGGATAATCCACACACCTAGGTCTCGATGTTAGCAAATCTATGACTCACATATCTGTGGTAAAAATGCACACGCTCAAACTCCACACACGACAAGATGACACCAACGTGTTTGAGCTCTGAAGTAAGCGGTTTTGACAACGTCTTTCCTCGTCTTTTTCTTCATCGAAAGTATCAGGTAATCTTATTCGGGCCTGAGTTAGTTCCGTGGACCCAGTGTGGAACAAGACCACATCCCATGGCCCACAACCATTGGTGACCCCGTCGTGATGAAACGTTCTACAAATTCCACAGCAAATTTGACAATAAACTGCTTTAATTAAATTAGCAGTGAATAGAACCAGCGTGGAGAATGCGTCTGAGCAAACCACGGCACACCCACGATAATCCTACTGGTCTGCATACTTTATCCAACTCCTAATTAGTGGAAAAAACCGTATGCACAATGTCACACAAGTGAGCGAGATAAAGCTAAGCGTGGCCTGTGCGCAATGGCGTCATTCTTAACTGTCGTATTTGCCAAAGTCGCTCACACACCTTTTTGCGGATTAAGCATATTTCCCATGCCCTGATATCCAGCAACATTTTTCATTACTGCAGCTAACTTAATAAGGTTCATTGACTTCAGGCTGAAGTGTAATATGGTGCTTATTTCATCAAAATCACACAGCAAGCTTAGTTAGTGATGGCTCATATTTCATAGCGTCGTCAGGAGCATATACACAGGAGTTAAAGCACGATTTCCTACCAGGAAGATTGCCTGACGTGACATTTTTTGAGGTGAAAAAGTCAATCATTGAGCATGAACACTAGAGTCTCCACAGATTTTTTGTTTAGATAACCGCATGTTCAATATTTTTTTAAATTTTACATTTGGTAATCTGAAAGCACCGTGATTAACAAATGCATAAAGCAGCATCGTGGGAGTATGATACGCCAACGCCTACTTGGTCCCGTCACTATATATTCCACAAAGGAATGCAACAGACCAAATTGCAGTACGCACTCACTGGAGAATTTAGACGAGACTCTCACACTGTACAAAGTTAGGCCTTTTGTTCGGATGAATTAATTCGAATTTTGTAGAAATGATGCTGAGGCTATGCGTTCTGATTGCACTAATTTGGAACGTTAAAGGTCAAAATCTATCCCAAGAACTGCGTGATAATGTTACGGAGTTTCATAGAAATCTGCGTGAAGGAGTTCAGCCAAATGCCAGCAATATGATGTTGGTGGTGAGTCAGCATTTTCTATGCTCCATGGGGTGGTAACATCTATTTTGCTATTTCCAAATATTGTGTTATTTATTGATACGGTCAATCGTGCACTATTATGCATTTGAAAAACCAAATAAAGCAAAATGGCTGTTGACAAACAATATCCTAACTTTCATCGTCATATTTAGGAGTATTCAGTTGATTTGGAAAAGTACGCAATTCAATGGACGGCCAACTGCTCAATCTCCATTCCCGACTACCGAAAGCTTCCAAAAGGTGTCCAAAGGATTCTAGAATATAGTTATGACCATGTGCCAAATCCCTTTGATACACTTGCAAAATACGCCTCCGAAAAAGGCAACTACAATTTCACATATAACAACTGCACGGGACCATGCTTTAGTTACAAGCTAGTGAGTCTCCTCTAGCACCTTTTGCCTGGAATCCGTACAAAATTTTTTTGAATGTCCGTTGTGGTTTTCTGCAAATCTAAATTTGATTTATGTTCAAATATATGTGACTGATGTGACCTGTTAGGTTAGAACCAATTGGATTAGTCTCCGTATTTGTCTTCCTTTTGAAAAAAAAAGAAATTATATAATTTACTGGAAATGCTGACTTAACTGTAAATAAAATCAGCAGTTATTCTCAACATATGTGCTGATAGCAGAAAAGAATTGACGTTTTAATTTTACAGTTGGTGTGGGCTGGGATGACAGAAATCGGATGTGTACAACGGGAGTGCACGCACGACAATGCACGTGAGGTTGCGGCATACGTATTTGCATGCCTCTACAAGCAAGTGTAAGTTGTTATAATTTGTACATTGGATTTTGCATGCATTTAAATAGGTCACTGTAATTGCATGTTATTTAAGTATATTGAAAGACATTAATGGTACCACCTAAACCGGACATATTTTTAGTGGCAATATATATGACGAGAGACCGTACGCAAACGGATCCAGCTGCAGTCGATGCCCTGCGGGATACCGGTGCATCCGCAACCAATGCGCTGTCCCGTTGACGACGACCTCCACCTCGACCTCAACTAAACTCCCAGTTCTCGGAATCGCCACTTTCGCAATGTTCACAATTCACTTTCTTCGATAAAATCCGCTCTTTATTTCTGTTTCTATTATTATTTTCATGATTTGCATCACAGTATCTGTCTCTGAAAATTTGCAATCTTCAGTCTTTTGAACGCTAACTAAAAGCACCATATCGTCGAAGTAGATTAGGCTGGTAAATTGTCATAACTGTAACAACGATAGCTCGTAATGGATGCGACAACCATAGTGGCAGCACACACCACTTGCACTAGAGCTTCTGTCTTGAATTATAACTCTAAAGTTACCAATAAATTATGCGATCAGTTGTCGGCATTAGGTCGGACGATGTTTGGCAGGCTTTGTGCACTGGCCAAATGAGCGGGACAAGAAACAGCCTTAAGACACTCGTGCAACGACTACAACGTCTCCCTGCTAGGTGCTACTCAAAACAAAATAACCGTAAATCAGTAAACATCGTTTAGCTCGTACAAGCGCAAATGCGGCAGTGAACAAACGGTTTTACAAAACTTTCTTGGAAAGAATTCCTAAAACAATTTGGTGCCATCTACCCTCTCTACTTACAACCAGTCGTAATTTTAAAACCGACAATGGTCATTTAATCTACTTTGTTGTGGCACCAAAATGTCATCGTTTAAACAAATGCAATGGTTTATTGCTAAAATTATAGTTGTTTATTGCGCTTTCATAAAATAGATTCATACAGGAAGTAGCAACGCATGTTCAGTGCAATCGGCTTGTTCCATGTAATGGCATTTCAGTCATGTTTGTTGGTCATATATTCAGTTACAAAATCTGTATTTCTACGAGAGTCATATTTGTTAGTTATTTCGACAAACACCTCAAGTGTATCATAATTAAACGCACAACGCTGGCCAATGCCAAAATGCCTCAAAAATACACCTTACGTTGTCGATATTACCACCCGTGAAATACGCACAACCAACCGGATTGTGTGAACACTATGTGGGTAGTCGGCGTTAGGTGAAATCGCGATGGCAAAAATAAATTGGTTTCCTTGATTAAACATTGACTCATCATCCTACTTGCGCAAATGATCGAAGTGAATGACATGATTTTGCAGTGCCTTTGTGAGTGGGATTGAAAAATTCGGATTTAGGCATGACAAAATACTTTGAACCATGTAGTCTTGAATCATCTCTCTCTTGTATAAATTGTGCAGCACGTAATGACTGTAAGAGCACGAATAAGGACACATTCGAATTTTGACCATTTTTATCATAGAAAAGCAAAAAGCTAAGGGAACAAATATTGAGCCTACTTCTTCATTTAAGGCAATGTACCCAAGGAACCGCTCTACTTCCAAAATAAACCAATTATTTAAACTCGATTGCTGAGACTTTTGATGTGAAGTAGTAGCGTTTCTTCAACGATTCCGAATTGAATAGAACTTCTGTTTGTGTAATTTAATTGACAGGCAGTAAAGTAAAAGTACCGAGCGCAAAATGTGCTTATTAATTTAATGATCCTCACCGTTGATGTGGTAGCTCCGATAGCAAAACCTGAGTCTACACACGACGATGCACTTTAACAAATACCAACAACTTGGCTACCTAAGCCAAATTCGATTAGCGCACTTGCCCGTGAAAAGCGTGAAGGGTTTACAGCAGATAGGCGATTCAAAGCAAAAGCAGGAAATTATCTTATCAGCACAGAACACTATACTTGCGCGCTTCCCTGCTTTTCTTCAGTAAGTCACCGATAACCCTTGATGCGAAAATTCTTTTTACCATACACAACTCCACTAAATAACAGATACTCAAATACGCAATTAGGCATTCGCTATTAGTACTACTATTTCGATTAGGTCGGCTAAGAGACAATCACATTAAATAAAAAATGATAAATAAGCCTGTTTTCGTAAAAATTAAGCGAGTAAAATATTACTGCTATTACACCTTCATCTATTTTTATTACAGAAGGCAACTAGCACTTCATACGAAGAGGGACCAAAACTGTTTCGAACATAAGTGTTCGTGATAAAAATGCGACCAGATATCATCAGCCTAATCTAACAATGCTACCAGCATTCACAAAGGGATGTAATGAATAAAATTTTAATTAATTTCAGATCCAGCGTCAAGGTCAAATGAATAGCAATCACTAGTCCAAATTTATAAATAAAACACCCGAATTGTGCTTTTTTTCAAATGGAAGTAAGACATTCATGGTCTGTATAACCCGAAATGGACCCTAGAATGGATTGGACAACATGAACTCACCTACAGCCAGTAAGATTATATTTAAGGCACTGCCATTTTAGCATCCAATATTTTGTAAAATTTGTCCTGCCTACTAGACTAATCATTTCTTTCGAACTTCGCTACAGAGTTTTATACACTCCTGTAATTTATTTCAAAATGCTTAGACACCAAAGTACGATCTTTAGAACAAGCTTGCAAAGTAATCCCAAACAACGCCCTCCATTGAGGGTCAAATGCAAATTACGTCATCGTTTTCTCAAGTTGCAACATTGTAGAATGGAATCAGACCATACGTGGCCCTACTGAGCAAATACAAAGACTTGATTGAACAGCTTCACAAGCAGACCGAAATCCAACACTTAGTCAATCACAAGATCCTAACAAACGAACGCCCAGTCAACTCCCTGATTTCGTCGTCCTTTTGCCAACAGGTACTTGACGGCTAAACGACAATTCGAGCACATGTTGCAGATTCGGATTGTCTGACGATTAGCGCTATGCATGATTACCAAGAATGTTGATAATGAGTGATTTGCGTATACCTGGAGCCAATGTCCATTAATCAACTAGGGCGTTTTATAGGCATGTTTAGGTTCTACCGTCAATTTCTTCTCAACGAACCTCAGGCCTTACTACCTCTGACCAATGTGCTCAAAGGAAGTTCAAAGAAACCAAACAGGACAGGCAATGCATGTGAAGACCTCACGGCTACAAAGGAAGCTCTGGCCAATCCAACCAAACAAGTCTGATAGCGGCCAGGTGCCCATATGTCTCCCCAAACCGATGCGTCCCTGTCTGCAGATGGTGAAGTCATGCAGCAAACCTTCAAGGGGTCAGTTCAGTCGCTAGTTTATTTTTCAGGCAAGTTCAACGATGATCGAAAGCATTACAGCACTTTCGGTCGTGGGATTCTGGTGATCTACCTTGTGGGCAAGCACATCACATATCTCCTCGAAAGTCGCCAAAACACAATCTACACCGACCACCTTTCGCTAAGTAACGAAGTGTTAGAAAATGTTGGACAATATTTGCAAAGTCAAGTTTGTTTTTCCTAAATTTATATAAAGGAATGATTTAAGTCATGCACATAATGTAATGAAAGAATTCAAACAAAACTAAAATTATTACTTCAATTGTGTATGAGTCTGTTTTTTCAGCCTTGTCTTCATTATTTGAGAATTTAAATATGAGACGCTATGCGTGTTTTTCATTTGCTAGTATTTATATTTAGATGTTTTTAAAAAAACACAAAAGTCGAAAATTTTCTGGAACGGAACATTTCAAAATGATTTGCACAAATGTTCTGGGTACATTGAAATGCACTTCTTTGATTCAAAAGTTATAATGACGAAAACGCGCTGCTTAATTAGCTATTGTTGTTAGCTTTGACGGTTGAGTTTACCAGGTGTACCTGCAGCAAATTTGACCAATTTGATTGCCTGAAATACGCATCTTTGTGCCTCTCTTCTAGAAAGCAAATTGTGTTCGTAAACAGAGACAAATAATGCACTGCTTAAAAGTGTCTAAGGTGTCTTCATTGCAGCAATATTAACATAAAAAAGAGTTGATCAACCAACGATTTCTAAAACATCGATTTGTTCTAATACTAAGGCACGCTGGTAATTCGAATTCAGTTATCATTTTCCACCAAAAGAATTTCAGGGTCTTTGAAACAAGAGTTTCTTTTTAATTTAAGAAACCTTTTAAAAACCGAATTCTTTTGTTTGCACTTTGCGTATTCGCAAAACAGCCTCGACTAATTTGATAACCATTTTCCAAAGTTTCCCTAAGCATTTTCTGGCAAGTGCAGATAAACTTGTTAAGTTGAAGAAACCTGGTCGACATTTTACGTAATTGCTTTAAGAAGGCTCGAAATGCATTCTGTTGTATGTGCATCTGATTCATTTATTGATAATTGGAATATGAATAGGGCAATTTTAAATACTAAAATGGAATGACTTCATTTTTTCACCAATCAGACATAAGGTATCACAGCAATGTAGAGCAATATACAACAAAGGTTTATTGGTCTACAAAGGAGAGTCAATGGCAAAGTAACAATGGGGACCAGTTATATTGAAACACAAAGTAGCGTATTTTGTATGGCATGTAATTTAGGACCATGCCACAGACTATAATCTCTGTGATTCGCAATATCGTCTACATGGTCATAGTGCCTAACGCCTTCCTATGATGATTTAACTATTTATACAACTCAGACATACTCGATTTAACATACTACATTTAGATACAAGCAACTTTGTAGTCAGGATCATTACAGCTACTTAAAATCAACTGAATATGTTTTTATTTGTGTAGTAACCAACTAAGAAATACAAAAGCTGAATTTCCTAAAATTTTAAAGAGTAAAATCAAGCAGTTTATGCGTGAGACCAGCCACGCCTTAATTCAACAGCGAGAACAGTTAATGTCACTTAATATGCTCCTGTGTCCTCACTATTAATCAGCTTAAGTCTTGGCGTAGTACACAATGCGTTTGTTTTATTGACTACTGTGAAAAAAACGATTCGGTTTGTCCTGTTTTGAAGCGTATTCTAGATGCTCTTATTGCGAAACAAAACTCATTTTGAGTGAATTAGTCTCGCAGCAATCTCCTTTGTATTATTTCATGAATAGTTATTCACAAACTAACTTATTACATCACCAACGATGCAGTCAGATCTTCCTGAACATAGGCAATGGTTCAGATTTAAAATTAAATGCATTACCAATTGCTGTTTAAAGGACACAGTAAGACCTACATAAATATATTAATTAATGGTTTTAGATTCATTCTTACTTACAACTCTTTTAACCTTATCTAACATGACTTCGCAAAAATGAAATATTCTAGTTTCTGTCTGTAAAAAAACGCGCGCTGACATTGACCTAAGTAGACATCCTAAAGTTATGCTGACTCCGACTGCAGAAGTGCGAATTAAATGTTTGATTGTAAGCAGACATTCATGTTCGTGCCAAAATCCATTATTGTAAAAAAATATGTACCATCTGCTATAATGAGCTCAGTAATTACCTAGAAAGTTAGAAATGTAAGCTAAGAATCTGATGACATCACTTAAATATGTAGCAACAGGTGGAACGTGAAAACTGAATTGTATGCGCGACTGTGATACTGAATCCTATTGCTACAATGCAAAAGCAGAACTCAAAGAACTATTTTTATATACTACACCATGTGTCCTATTTTCTAGTAAAGTAGAATCTCAAATTTACGAGAAAATATTGATAAATGTCTTTAAAATAATGCATCGTTAATTAACTGAAATATGGTTGACTACTTCATTAACAATTATTATAGTACGTCTGTAAGGAGAGCATAGCACACGAGATTATATGCAAACAGATCCAGTTGTGATTGCCAACTTGTCGGGTGCTAGTGTCATTGCACACCGCACACTAACTGTCCTAATTAGCAGATAGTTCGATGAACCCAAATGCCTACACCTCAATTACTAATTGTATGTTCAACAATATTAACAAAATGTCAAATAACTACTTTAATGTCTAGGGCATTTTCTATAATCCAAATCCACATTAGCCGCTGACTGTCAGAGATTGACCTTGTCAACATTCGTAAAGAATTTTAAGCAGGAATGTTTAATTAAATCTATTTGGAAAAACGGTCATCCTATTTGCAGTATATTTTCTGTAAAAACAATTTCTACTTTAAACGCAATTATTAAACAGACGACTATGTTTTACACCCCGATGATTTCATTTTCAAGTCCCTATTTTCCAGGGCCAGGATTTCTGGACAAATTTTGACTATTAAGAAACTCGAAACAGTAAACCTGCATTCCACTTTTAAGTATCTTTACAAATTTACACTTAAACCTAAAAACAAAGACATGGTTACAGAAGTTGGCTATTTCTAATTTATGCGCCTAATCAATGCAAACATTTCAAAAAAATCTTTAACAACAAAAACAGTAAATGCAAAATTCTTAAATTAAAATTTCTATGTGCTTGTTTACGCTTGCATGGTTTGTAGAAAGTTCGTATAAAAAATCTGTTTCAGCATATTTGAGCATTTAAATTATCAACATTTCCCTATTCAAATCTCTTGCTTGGGGAAAGTGTTGGAAGCACAGGAAATCGCATCCTCAATGACCTTTCATTTAAGAAACATCTGAAAAAGAAAATATTATTGGTGAAAGCAGAGGTGTAATGACTGGTAGGTTTTGTATAGCTAAAATTGTTTTCCTGTGTCTTTTTCGTTTGATGGCCAGGACATTTTTCTGATCGCAACATTAATCTTGTTTCAAAGAATGTTCAAATGTATAATGTCTGAAGTTGAAGCTATCACAGTTTTTTACATGTGATGCTAAAGTATATAAGCAATCAATCAATTTAATTATTTCCTTGACAAGTTGAATATTTCCATGCCAACTGTTCTATCGATCTAGACGGTCCTCTTTAACCAAAATCAGTAGCTTCTAGTGCACTTCAGCTATTGGATTTTTTTAATTTGAGTTTATGTGACAATGATTAATGTCTTTTTCATGACATAATATTGCTAAAAATTCAGTCCACTGGCAAAGTTTGGTAAGTGGTAATGACGCAGTGTGAAATCATTCCTAAGGATCAAAAAGTACAACTGCTTGACCTTTTAATGATTCCTTGTGATTAGAAGTCGTTATCAAAAGGCACAAGCATGAGATTAATCAGGCGAACAAGCTAAGTAACGAGGATGATATTTGCAGCGGAGTAATAAGAAAAC
Source organism: Mesocestoides corti (assembly GCA_900604375.1). Classification (NCBI taxonomy): domain Eukaryota; kingdom Metazoa; phylum Platyhelminthes; class Cestoda; order Cyclophyllidea; family Mesocestoididae; genus Mesocestoides; species Mesocestoides corti. Next base: position 32,749 of record UXSR01005703.1, read on the forward strand.
AGTTATACCTGACTTGGTGGGCTACCTGTGCAAAGTTGCTGCAATCAATGTGTCATAATGCAGGTTTAGGCATTTATTAGTAACCACGCAATGTAATATGCAGCATTTCTCAGAAACTAGATGCATTTTGGTCTTGGAAAGCAAACTTACCTCTAGTGGGTCTGAAAAATTGAGCCCGACGTATAAATTAAAATAAGCTTACTTGCGTTTACAAAAAAAATCAAATCAAAAATATCAAATCCCCCTTGTTTTTCAGTGCTTGATCAGTTAAGTATTCAATCTGGTACACATTCAGATGCAAAAACCAGAGATATATGACACCATTGTAGTAAAGATATAATATTGTACTTTATGTTTGAGACAGGTCATAAAAATCTGGCATTAATCAGACAAAAGTGAATGAGTTTAAAAGAATCTCATATGCCAAATGTATCCACCAAATGACTTGGAAATAGTAAGCCGACCTGCAAACTTAGAACGTTGCGATAAGGTCAAATGGGTCATTTCCACAATGAAGTCGTTTGCAGCACGTAAATACGATTACTTTAAAAGCATTTTTGAACTTTTTATTCTCTGAATTATTCTCTTATCATTGAGGAACTAATCTTGTACAACATTCAGATTGTTTTTTTTTCCTCAGTTATTCCTATATTTTTAACAGCAGATGTCACCATTTAACAAATTTTTTATATTTTACTACCAGGTACATTAAAATTACATTTAAAGCATTGTATCAAAAGTTGCGCATCCTTTTCCTTATAGTGATAATTTGCTCGTTTAGTAACAATTGAACTACTTAATTTGGATAATTTTCAAAAAGAAAACTCTACTTTCAAAAAATTGTGTTTTTAAGGCCACATTTGTCCTTTTTGTCAACAGACAGTTGTCGTTATATGCAATCAATAATGCTGAGAAGTTTTAGACTTTCAGAATACGATGCCACTTCAAAAATATCAATTATGCTAAATTCCATCAGTTTTACAAATATGTGGTGTGTATATTTTTCCAATACTCACATGATTCTATCGGTAAAAAATTCTCATATTAAATTTAAAAAAATCTTTTTTCCTATCATTACTAGCGATTTAAATAGCTCCAAATTTTTAAATAGAAAATATTACCTTTGATTATTTGTAACGCCCTAGCAACTTCACTGCTTATTGTATCAACTCTTCGCTTTTCAAAAGGCGAAAAACATGATAAGTAAAAAGGGCTTAGTTTAAACAAGTTAATATTTTTTTCTCATGGATGGTTATTTCATGCTTTATTTATATGAGTTGAAAACGCTGGCATCAATTCGATAAATTGCAGTATGAGAATAGGTTCTTCGGGTAATAATGGGAACGTCAAGAATGTACACTTTGGAAGTGCTCTTCATGGTTTTGTGGTCATACAGGCAAAGTCAAATAATGCATTTATTTAAGGTACCTGATATGAATGCAAACAGGTTCTCAGTTGTGACTTTTTTGGAAGCGGCCTGACTAAGTATCTGTAGAATACAATGAATTCTGTCGATTTCTAAAATCTCATGGGTGTCTATGTTGATGCCAGATTTTTCCCAAGTATGAATTAGCTGGATTTAATGTGATTCACAGCATCATACAGTGCTCATATTGAATTTAGACAAAAAGACTGGAGACTGGAACCCGAGAACCTTGAAGGTGAGTCTTCGAAACTGCTTATAAATGGCATCGTTTATAAAGAAGTGAAAGGAGTGTTTGTAAATCATTAATGCACTTCCTGTGAAGATTCGTATGTCTTGCAACCCCTCCCTGTCAGTACAAATTTAAAGCACACTAAAATTTTATGTGCAAATTTTTTACTAATAAGATGTAGTACATTCCACTTGTTTGGCATAGGTGCAACGTATAAGTTGCGCGGTCTTCTCAACCTTTTTTCTAGTCCAACTTGCTAACTCTTCTTCATCAAGTCGTGGAAAACAACCTTCTCCCAGTGAGCCAAGGCCACATAAGCGATGGCCATCCCCATGCCATTCCATTTCTGAGTTGGGAGGCCCTGAAGGAATTCCACAGCAACTTCTACCACCCGCGTAATGCCATGTAAGCGACTCACACTTTCTTGCGCCTTAAAGATGAGTTGATGGACAAGAAGTAACCGAATCTGTGTGTTGTTTCTACGACTGTCTCATGTAAACGCCTCTGCTAGATTTAGAGGCTTGTTTTGCGAAAGCCAACGCGGAGTTACCATTAGGTCTCCAGATAAATCCTCGTGTTTGGAATTCGAGAATTCAGTAGGCGGGTTACACAAGCCTAATGTTTTACCCGGGTGATAAGCCTTTTTTTTATTTTTGACCCCCTGTTTCTCCAACTTTTAGCATATATGCATATGGCAACCTTGACGTGGACAACTATTTTCAGCATCTAGATTCCGACTGTTTGGGGAAATTCACTGTCCAGGATCCCCCGCCAAAGGTTGTCTTTGAACCCAAGTGGACGGAGCCGGTACGCACTGGATGCACTTGCCATTTTTTCTCCTTACTTGCTACTTGCTAATTCTGCATTTCTCTGGATAAAGCAAATTATTTTTTCCGTTATTTTGTACCTTCTCTTTTCTGTTAAGGCTGATTAAACATCGCAGCTGAAGGAAAGTTTGGGTCTTGACCCTCCACGTATTTCTTTTCTTGAACATGTAAATGAGCAGTTAGCTTCACCGAAGGCCGACGTCTGAGGTCCAGTTGTTGTGTTATTATCAACCCGACAAATTGCTTAATCCCCCTTCATCTTGTCTTCCCTGAAGACGCGGTGTTTTGGAAATGTATGTAATCCTTTAGCCTGTGCCAAAGGCTACTTTGCGTCACACTGTGGACTGAAATGGCATTTTGGATTTGAAAAATGACAAGGACATGCCACTGTAGCGACACGCTTCCTCAAGTTTGGTTTTGTAGGTGTCAATGTCTCTGACAGCTTTGCGTGAAGGATCACCTCTTAAAACGGCGACATAAGTCTGAATGTCAGAATCTATTAATGTGAACCCGAAGAAACCTTCGATTAACGGGTCAGCTCAGGTGTAGCAGTAGTACTTGGTGCGACATTTGACATGGCAATTATAGTGCGGTAAACGAATCCGGGAAATTGGCACATCTCCTTTGATATGTAGGTCATGTGAAAGCGTTTTCACGTTAAATTGTAAGGGAAACACTATTGAAAAGTGTCGTCCCTTATGCTGGAGTTCCTTGAACTGCAGTTTCAGTGGACGATTAAAACCATGATTTGGTTTTACTACGCGCACTTAAACAGAGCTAGATTTGCCATATTCAATGAGGAACTGTTTCAACTCTTATTTGCCAAAAGAATTCCCGCATGTGTCTAGGCGATTTGATCTTTTGTGACGGCACATGAATCCAATTCTACCTATCTTACCAACTATAAAGTAGGCGTAAAAATAGAAACCTTCAGTCACGGTTCTCGAGTCGGCTACGAGGTCCTCAGCTCAGGGGAGCCGATCAGAATCGCTGAACCAAATTTTGATGCCACAATTAACTCAGACGCGTGTGCAGTTTTCTAAAGTGAGTTTTTTGCGGTGGCAAATTTAGAACCCTGGCAAAAAGTGGTTTCGCTTTTAGTTAACTTCAATCCTTTTTTCCATATTGTCGACTTTGCATTTAATTTACCACTGACTCAGACTGCGCGCGACATTTTTGCAGTATAACTGGCACTGGTTGCAAAAGTGAACATTTTCAACATGTTTCATTTGTGTATTTCGATCAGGATTTAAAAACTTATGCCCACAAACAGCTGTGTAATTTTCTTGGTTAAATTGCCCCAAGATGATGATGATGAAAAGACCAAATAATGCGTTACAAAGCTTGTTGCTTGGGTTTCAATAAATTGAAATGACGCCACCTGGTACACCTTTTCAGTGCACATATCAAGCATTTCTAAACACGAGAAAATCCTCCCTTTCTGTTGAAAGAAAGGTGTTGTTGAGAAAGATGTCGTCTACAACAACGGCAATTGAAATTTTCTATGATTTGTCGAATTACATTTAGGAAATGTCACGTTTTCGGTTTGGTGGGAATTTGAGCCCGTCATGCATTTTTAACTACTTCTAGTAACCAAGTAACCACTATAACTATCATTGCTGTCCTCTCTTCCAGCGATCCATCTGCAGATGCGACACTCAAGGTATTTGCAGATTCACTCGACTTCGCCCTAACGAATGACTTCACTGAACAGGAGTTACTGGAGGCCAAGCTGTCGGTGTTCAAGGAGGTGGGCAATCTTTGCCGTTGAAGCCATCTTAGAATGTCTGCGGCCAGTGT